>JAVTVJ010000685.1:0-26957 GCA_034509425.1 Eopsaltria australis
GGCCTTCTGGGAGCAAGGGGCCATTGTAACAGAGCTGGGCCTTCTGCAGCCCGGGGGCCATTGGGATCCTGGGGAGCCCAGTAGAACCAAGGGGACGTTGTGACACTGCAAGACCTTATGAAATCATGGAGATCATTGTGATACCCTGCGGCCTCATGGAACCAAGGGCCCATGGTGTCATTGTGCAGCTCCATGGAACCAGGGATCCCCTATGACACAGCAAGGCCCCATGAATCCAAGGGAACAGGTAACAGGTCTGGTTGGCTTGGCCTGACTGGTCCAACTGACCTTGGCATGTTGATAGTCTCTTCTAATGTGCCCCTGTAACACTGGTGCTCCATGCTTTCCTTCAAATGAAAAAAGAACCATCCTTCTCCTCCAGGCCAAAATGGGATTCCGCCTCCAAAATTCCCTATATTCAGAGATTGCACCTAGACAAAAGTTGCCTTTCCCAACAATTCTGGCTGCCCCTGGCTTCCTGAGAGCCAGCTCTCACCTGCCTTCAAACACTGGGGCTCTGTGCTTCCCTTCCTATGGGAAAGAGTTGGCCTTCTCATCCAGGTGTTAATGACTGACATTGGGATACTGCCCCCAAAATTCTATATATCCAAGGGTTTCTCCCAGATGAAAGCTGCCATGACAGATGGGTCTGGCTGTCCTTGGCCTCCAGTGGCTACTGCTCATCTGCCCCTAAAGCACTGGGGCTCTGTGCTTTCCTTCCAATGATAAAGAACCATCCTTCTTCTCCAGGCACAAATGGCAGAAGTTGGCATTCTACATTCAAAATTCCATATATCCAAGGATTCTCCCAGACAAAGCTGCCAGGACAGACAGGTCTGGCTGGCCTTGGCCTCTGGTGGCTGCCATTCACCAGCCCCTGCAATACTGGGGCTCTGTTTTCCTTCCAGTAGACATTGTCACACCATGGGGCCTTGTGAAATGAAGAGGACATTGTGACTTTGTGGGGTACCAAGGATACAAGGGACCCCAGGGACACTGTAGGGCCTCGTGGAACCAAGGGGATCATTGTGGCTCTGTGGGGCCGCATGCTCCCAAGGGGCCAGTGTGAAGCAGCAGGGCTTTGTGGAACCAAGAGGCCATTGTTGCATTACAGGGCCTGGTGGAACCAAAGGGCCATTGTGATCCTGCAGGGCACCATGGATCCATGGAGATCATTGTGACATTGCAAGGCCCCATGGAATCATGGAGACTATTGTGACACTGTGGGGACCCACAGAACTCCATTCTGACCCTGCAGGGCCTCATGGAACCAAGGAGCCATTGTGACACTTTAGAAACAAGGTGATGCCAAGGCATAAAGATAACGCTTGAGCCATGCAAAAAGCTGTAGCTATGCAGAAAGAAGTAATGACTTTGTAACAGGGTATGTGAATGAAGCGCTTTTAAGCAATCAGAAAATTTAGCAGAACAACCTAACTGCAGAGAGCCAATCACTGGCTATTTGAGCAGACAATCTTATAGAGCATGTGCAGGAAGCAGGAGTGAAAAGTTCAAGCCTGAGGAAGACTTATGAGCCTTCATCCAAAACAACCACCAGGAGGCTGAAGACCACCTCGTGCAGAAATCACGCATGTGCTACAAGGGCTTACATAACCATGCAATTAGAAAATATGTTACAATATGAAGGTTAGGAAAGGATAATGTGGACATTAAGTAAAAAAACTATAAAAGCTGGTACTGTTCAGAGAATGGACGAGTGAGTTTGATGGAGCTATCCCCTCATTCCCGGCGTCAAATAAACAACTACCTGCTCTACAGGCCTTATATTATGGAGTACTGTTTTCTTGCCTAGGCTTCGGGCATCACTGTCCTGGCAGCTTTCATCTGGGAGAAACCCTTGCATATAGGGAATTTTGGAGGAAAAGTACCAATTGTGGCTATGGATGCCTGGGCAGGAGGGATGGTTCTTTTCCATAGGAAGGAAAGCACTGAGCCCCAGTGATTGAAGGCAGGTGAGAGCAGGCTCTCAGGAAGCCAAGGCCACCCAGACTTGTTGGCAAAGGCAATTTTTGTCTAAGAGCAATCTGTGAATATAGGGAATTTTGGAAGCAAAATCCCATTTTGGCCATGGATGCCTGAAGGACAAGGAAATTATTTTTCTTCTGTAGGGAAGCATGCAGCCCCAGTGTTTCAGGGGCACATGAGAAGAGACTCTTGATGTGCCAAGGTCAGTTGAACCAGCCAGGCCGAGCCAACCAGACCTGTTACCTGTTCCCTTGGATTCACAGGGCCCCGCAGTGTCACCATGGTAGTGTCATATTGGATCCTTGGTTCCACTGGGCCCCGCTGTGTCACACTGGCCCCTTGTTTCCATGGGGCCCTGCATCGTCACGATGGTTTCCCCCTTGTTTCCATGAGGTCTTACAGTGCCAAAATGGTTTCCTTGGTTCCATGGAGCTGCACAGTGACACAATGACCCCGTGGTTCCATGAGGCTGCAGAGTGTCACAATGATCGCCATGATTCCGTAAGGTCCTGCAGTGTCACCATGGTCTCCTTGGTTCAATGGTGCCACACAGTGCCACAATTGCCCCTTGGCCTGACAAGACCCAATAGTGTCACAATAGCTCCTTGCTTTCATGGGGCTGCAAAGTGTCACAATGGCCCCTTGGTTAAATGAGGCCCTGCTGTGTAACAATGGACTTCTCTTTCCATGAGGTTTCATACTCTCAACAACGCTCTCCTTGATTCTGCAATGTCACCACGAACCCTTTGTTCCATGAAGTTCTGTAGTTTAACATCAAGGTCATCTTGAGTCCATGCGGTTCTGCAGTGTCAGAATGGTCTCCTTGGATCTGCAGTATCACAATGAACAGTTCCATGTGTCACAATGGTCTCCTTGGTTCCATGAGTGCCCACAGTGTGAAAATGGCCCCTTGGTTCCATCGGGTTCTGCTGTGTCACAACGGACTCCTTGGTTCCATGAGGTTCCACAGTGACACAGTTGACACCTTGGTTCTGTGAGGCACTGCTGTCACCAAATCTCTGAGATATCAGAGTAAGGCTTCTTAACACTAATTTGGTGTTAAAGACGGCATCATTTGTTCAGGCCTGAGATCCAACAGGGGATAACTCCTAACCTTAGGTGAACAAGTGATTTGGTTTATACACAGTCACTATATGTGTATTACAATTCTACCATTACCATAAAACCCACCCCAAGTTCCCAGATTCAGTCCTTATTTGTTCTATCACGACACCCTTGAGCCAGATGTCTCCTTCTCTTCCAAATATTCCTGCTGGGAAAGCAGCCCACGCATTACTTGTTTCCCTGCTGAACATTCAGGGGCACACTAAAAATTGAATTCAACCATTTGGTATCAAGGCCCAAGGCTTTGTGTGGGCAGGCAGAGGCAGGCAGGAGGCAGAGCTGTCAGCAAAGGAAGGGGCCAGCCAGGTGGGGCAGCCAGGGCATGAGGACAGCCTGCAGGGACAGAGGCGCAGGGAAGGGACACCGTAGCACAGCCTGGGCTGCAGAGGCCACAGGCATGGGCAGCAGCTGCAAGGCCCTGCCAGAGGCAACTCCTGCAGCACTTTGGCCATGGCTGCTGGCCCTGGGCGGGAGGCATGAGGAGGAGACAAGTGAGCCTTGCTGTGCTGGGGCCTCATTGCCTCCTTGGCCCTGCTCAGCAGCCTGGCAGGGGCCGCCCCATGGTGCTGCCCTTGCCATTGCACATGCCCACATGGCAGTGGCCCGGGAAGAGGCCTGAGCAATGAGGGAGGGACAGGATGTGCCTTGCCAGGGGCTGGGGCTCAGGCCTTGGCCCTTTGCATTGCTGAAACATAGCCAGCTTTGCTCAGCATCACAGACACCTTTGCCTTGTTTGTCCCCAGCTGTCATCACTGCCTCCAGTGTTCTGCTCTAACTGGAACCTGGGGACACTTTCTCAGTTGCATCCTTCAGAGGGACCCATTAAAACTTCATGAAACTTTTAGTTCAATTCTGACTTTAAATTCTTGAGAGATTTCTTCAACTCCCTCTCAGGGACTGATGTTCAGGGACTCAGCACCAAAGCCCCAGAGGGTCATCACAGTCCTTGTGCTGTGTCTGTGCTGCTGAGCTGGGCCAGGTTCCTGGCACAGAGGCAGCTCCTGGCAACCAAGAAGAGCTTCAAAAAGCCATTTCTCCTGAGGAGCAGCTCCTCTCCCAGCCCAGCAGGGCTAGGGCACTGCCTGCAGGCACCTGAGAGGAGTGAAGCACACAGAGGCTGAAAGCAGCTGGAAGGACAATTCTGAGCTTATTCATGGAGAAATCTTCACCACTTGTGACACAGTCAGTCTCAGGCTGCAGGGATCTTCTGAAGCTGCCCCAGGACACGACTGCTGTGAGTGTAAGGATGGCTGTGCTGCCGTTTGTGGTTTGGGGGAGGATGTGGTGCAGAGCAGGGCTGCCCTGGGCACCGTCAGAGGGACAGGGCAGGACGGCTCCTGCTGCCAGGGACGGCTGCAGGGACAGCTGAAGGTGGGGGTGCAGCCAGGGCTGCCCAGTGCTGTCCTGCACAGCAGCTCCTGCAGCCCTCAGGGCTCTTGGCCAGCCCAGGCCATCTGCCACCTGCCAGGGGCAGCTCTCAGCCTGCCTGGCAGCTCCCCAAGCACTGTGGGCAGAAGTTGGAGGGGGAAGGAGCCACCCCCATCAGGGCAGATTCCTCCTGCTGTGGAGATGCTGCTGCATGGCCAGGGCTGCTCTCAGCTTGCTCAGAAAGGAAAGGGAAAGGGGCTGTCACGTTTGTCTGTGGCACTGACACTCCTGCACTGTCACCCTGGCCATCAGCAGATCTGCCTCACATCTCCCTCACAAAGTGCCTGCTCACCCTCCTCTGCCTCCAGACAGCAGCAGCAGCACCTTGGCTTGCAGCATCTGTGTTTGTCTGAGCTGCCCTTCAGGCCCTGCTGCCAGGGAGATGCCCCTGGGCAGTGCCCTGTGCTGGGAGGGCTGTGCAGGGCAGAGCTGAGCCCCCAGGGCTGGGCTGGGCTCTGGTAGCACTGGCAGGGACAAGCCTTGGCTACAGAGAAACAGCTCCCAATAGGCACAACTCCAGGCAGTAGAGATACAGATGAATAGTAACTGCACAGGGGCAGGGTGAAGGGTTTAGAGAAATTGTCTTTGAAATCGGACCCTTCAGAAAGGCAACTTTATTTTTCAAGCACATTTTAAGAGCGATCACCCATAAATAGAGGGAAATATAATGAGCAAAGGGCACCTGTGTGGGGATCAGCAGGTCAGACTGCACTGGGGCACAGGGAGCCCTGTTTTCCCTCTGGGCTCCCCAGGGTCCAGGCTGAGAGCAATTCTGAAGATGGGGCAGGAACTCAGCAGTACGATTTCCTGTTCAAAAATAAAAAACTCAAGTGAAAATTCCCCAAAGAAAGAGATGTAATTTTGAGTGAATATGTTATAAAATAGCATTGGATTGATTCAAATACGTTGGTCCCAGCTTGTCATTGTTTTCTTTCACCAGTCCACAATGCCCGGAGAGAAGAAATGTCCAACAGCAGCTCCATCAGCCACTTCCTCCTGCTGCCATTGGCAGACACGCGGCAGCTGCAGCTCCTGCACTTCTGCCTCTTCCTGGCCATCTCCCTGGCTGCCCTCCTGGCCAACGGCCTCATCATCAGCGCCGTAGCCTGCGGCCACCACCTGCACACCCCCATGTTCTTCTTCCTGCTCAACCTGGCCCTCAGCGACCTGGGCTCCATCTGCACCACTGTCCCCAAAGCCATGCACAATTCCCTCTGGGACACCAGGCGCATCTCCTACTCAGGATGTGCTGCTCAGGTCTTTCTGATTATTTTCTTTCTTGGAACAGAGTATTATCTCCTGACCATCATGTGCTATGACCGCTACGTGTCCATCTGCAAACCCCTGCACTACGGGACCCTCCTGGGCAGCAGAGCTTGTGCCCACATGGCAGCAGCTGCCTGGGCCAGTGCCTTTCTCACTGCTCTGCTGCACACAGCCAATACATTTTCCCTGCCCCTGTACCAGGGCAATGCCCTGGGCCAGTTCTTCTGTGAAATCCCACACATCCTCAAGCTCTCCTGCTCACACTCCAAACTCAGGGAACTTGGGCTTCTTGTTGTTAGTGCCTGTTTGGCATTTGGCTGTTTTGTGTTCATAGTTTTCTCCTATGTGCAGATCTTCAGGGCTGTGCTGAGGATCCCCTCTGAGCAGGGACGGCACAAAGCCTTTTCCACGTGCCTCCCTCACCTGGCTGTGCTCTCCCTGTTCGTCAGCACTGACATTTTTGCCTACCTGAAACCCCCCTCCATCTCCTCCCCATCCCTGGATCTGGCGGTGTCAGTTCTGTACTCAGTGGTGCCTCCAGCCCTGAACCCCCTCATCTACAGCCTGAGGAACCAGGAGCTCAAGGATGCCCTCAGGAAAGCCATGACTGGATGCTTTTCATAAGTTAAAATCTTTCTATTTTCTTTTGCAGACCAGTCATGGTATAACACATTGCATGCTCTGCCTGCCTTCTTAAGCTTTTAAATGCTGAGAAGCAGGGGGACAGGGTTTCCTGTTGTTCCCTTGTGATAATTTTGGCACTAAAATTTTAGTCTTCATGCCATATTGAATTCACTGTCTACCTCTTTAACTTGAGCCACCGACTGTATAAATGAGGAATTATGCTCTGTGTGTGTTTAAATAATGCAAATGTTCATGCAGGAATTTATTTGTCAAAATTGCTCTGTTACCTGTCTTCCTCTCCATAGGAAGAGAGAAAAAGAATCCCAGCCCAGCACCTCTGCCAGGGAGCAGCTGCACTTGGTCTTTTCAGAGCTGCACTCTTTCCACTTCTACCCATTCCTTTAATGTCCCTGTCCAAGGACTGAGTGCTCTGGCAGCTCAGTTACTGTCCTGCAGTGTCCATGCAGTGACCACAGGCAGGGACAGGCCATGGGCACTGCTGGGACACAGCTGGGCTCCATTACTTTGTTCACATCAGACAGAGGCATCTCCCTGGGCAGTGCCCATGGCTTAGGTCTTCTTTCAAAGTTAGTCTGAAGAACAAGCCCAAGGAATAAACTTTCCTTGCTGTGCTCCTTTGTCCCTGGAGTCAGTGCAGTGGGATCAGGGTCCCACTGTGGTACCTCAGGCACTGAGGGCTGGCTCAGGTGTTGTGTGTTGGTGGCCCATGGTCTTGGAGATAACAAATGATCTCCAGGTCACCTGCCTGGGGCTCTGCAGCTCCTGATGGCTCTGCTGGCAGGTGAGCAATCAGAACCTGCCAGGAGAGCACAGAGGATCTGCAGGGACTGCCCATCCCATCCAATCAGCAGTGAATGGAGCCCTGGAGCAGAATCACCCAGAGATAAAGGATGAATCTCTCTGTGAACTTGTTACCAAACATTGGTAAAATAAAACTCCTTAACACTAATGTAGCATTAAGAAGCAGCATTCTTTATTTGGCCAGGTGCACAAGGGGATATCTCCTCTGAAGTACCGTGAATGCTGAGTACAGGAAAGCTCCTGTTTATAAACTCTACTGTATACACATGCTCACTGATTTTGCAGAATAAACATCTATATGATAATAATTTCCCTGCAATCATTAACATATTTTCCCTCTCCTTTGTGCATGTATTCATCTATCCCAGAGGTCTCTTTGGTGGTGCCTGGTGGTTGGTGACCCCAAAGTCAGACCTGACTGCCCAGTGAACTGCTACTGCTTTCAAATTAGGATAGAAGTTGGCATAACACGGCTGGTTACTTCCCCATTTTTCTTCTTGGTCAATGTTTAACATGATCCTACAGAACAAGCACTGCGTGGTTTCATAGGCCCTGGGGTTTTTGAAGAGTGAGCATTACATTAACCCAGCAGGTGCCAACAGTTCCTCATCTGGCAACAAACTGGCAAAGGAGAGCTCTGCAGGGCCAGGGGACGCAGCAGGGACAGGGACAGGAGTGTGGGCAGTGAGTGGTGTGAGGCTCAGGGAAGTTGCCCAGGAGGATGCAGGGCAGCCCCAAGGGCATGTGGCAGCCCTGGAAGAAGGCAGGCACCTGTGAGCAGCCTCCATGGGCACAGCAGAGCCTGTGTGGCAGGGGCTGAGTGCAGGCAGCAGCAGCAGCTGCCTCTGTGTCCCAGCTGCAGCAGCAGAGCCCAGCAGAGGCAGCCCAGGGCCGCGGGCAGCAGAGCCCCCGTGCTCTGCAGAGCAGCACCCCCAGCTCGGGGGCTGTGGGGAGCAGCCCAGGGGCTGCAGCAATGGCTGCTCAGGCCAGCACAGACGTGTTCCCCTGGCCAAGGCTCTGTGGGCAGCTGGCATGTGGCAGGAGCAGAGCAGGAGCCCGTGGCTGTGCACAGGAGCCCTGGCAAGAGGCTGCCCTGGCCCTGGGCCAGCAGGAGCTGCCTGAGGAGCCGCGGGGCCAACTCTCTGCTGCTGTGCTGGGCAGCGGGGCTGGCCCTGGGGCTGCACCAGCTGCCCGAGCTGAGCATCTCCTGAGCATTGCAGACACACAGTGGCTGTCCCTGAGCTCCAGTGCCTCCAGTTCCTGCTGCAGGCCCACACAGCACTGGGCTGCTCTGCGGGGCTGGGGCAGGGGCAGGGAGAGGAAAGCAATGGGCCCTTGATTGTAAGCATCCCTGCAGTGTCAGAATGATCTCCATGGTTCCACCAGGCCCTGCAGTGTCACAATGGCCCCTTGGTTCCATGTGGCCCCACAGTGTCACTGGGGTCCCCTTGGTTCCACGAGGCCCCGCAGTGTCACAAGGCACCTTTGGTTCTGTGGGGCTGCAGTGTCTGTTTTGCCTTTGGGCAGGGTCAGCACCAAAGACACAGACACAAAGTTCAGGAAAACTGTGATTTATTATAATGCAAAACTTGAAACAATTACAAAAGAAGCTCAGCAAAGCACACAATCATCACTACCAAAGATTGCCTGCAGTGATCAAGGAAGAGACAGCACCAGTTGCCCTCAGACTTTACCATCAGCCACATCCACACATCAGCTGGGGAAGCTGTCCCAGCCAAGGACTGCAGAGCCACTCCCGGACACTGGGAATTGCTGCAGGTGCCTCCAGACACAGGTGAGGCTTCCACCCTGGCTCTGAGAGGGCCCAGCTTTGACAGTGCTGAATAAACAAACTGCACTTCTAGTGCAGGAATATCTGGTTTCATTCTCCTGTTTGCTTCCTCCCAAAGCCTGGCCAGGGCTCAAGGAGGAACCAAGGGAGTTGATTTGATCCTAAACCCCCAAACAAAGCCAGATGGGCCTTGTCTGGCTCCTAAACACAGAAAGGTAAATCCATGTTTCACCAATGAACAGACACATAGATCATATTGCTAATAATGCTTTGTCAATGAGCAGATACAAAGATAACATTTGGTTGGAAGGTTCATCCAGAGGTCACCTTTGGCTCAGGCCCTGTTGTTCAGGCCTCAGTGCTTCAATCGGTCCTTTGACCTAGAGATGAACTACAACCTTCATAACAATTCTTTTGACAATACAATCTTAGATTTACATACTAGAATTACTTTGTTAACAAGCCCAAACATCATATGGGATGTTCTTTAAGGCTATCTTTTTACAACCTTCATAGGAACATTTAACCCAGCTGTGATTACAGAGCTGTGTGTGGGTTTGGTTCCATTTCCCTTTATCCTGGGTGCAATTGAACAGTTCACAGTGTGGGTGGTACAATCTATTCCAGGAGACAACATCCATTCACAGACACCTTTTCCTACATATATCCCTCTTTATCCTCTTTAGGCAATAAATGCCTTTTCTATGAAAATGCAGTGGCCAGGGATCGCCATCCTGGGTCCAGAATTCTGTTTGATCAGGAACTGTGCTCCAGTTGCTCACCCACCATTGGGGTTGGGCCAGCTGGGCCAGCCAAGGCCAGTCTGCAAATCCTTCTGGGCTCCCACACACCCAACAACTGCTGAGGTTAAATCAGTTCCCTATCTCTGCTCCTACTCTTATAAATCTATTTTCCCAACTAATGTTCTGATTGCAACAACAACATAAAATCAACAATATCAACAACAGTTTCAGTGTTAAGTTTCCTCTTCTGTCTGTGGAAGTCACTCAGTGTCACATCAGCCTTCACATGGAGCCCATGGATCAGAGCATTTTCCAAAGGGGCCGTTGGGGTAAACAGGGAGATTTGGTCTGGCAGGGTCTGTAAAACAATACCCTATAACATCTACTTGTTCTCTCACACAACACTTGGCTGCAGGGACACATTGCCATCGTTCTCACCCAGGGTTCAGGATTCAAACAGTGCTGTCTTTGCCCAGAGCTGTTCCTTCAGCTGCCTCGGGAGGGCCCTTTGGCCTCTGCACCCACACTCTGGCTCCATCATTAGGACTGGTGGATGCAAACCCTTTATCTCCATGAAGAGCAGGGATTTGAGGTGGATGTCCCTTTTCAGAGTTGTTTTAAAAACTGACAATATCAATAATTGTGCTACCCTGCCATGGGGTTGAATAATCCAATCTTGTTCACTATTGTTTAACAGAATTATTTTAATTTCTCCTTGATAATCTGCACCAATCACTGCTCCCATGACAGGAACACTTTGCAAGGCCAAGCTGCAGTGAGCAGTTATCAATCCAAAGTGTCCTGGAACAATCTGAATTCCTGTTCTGGTATTGATAACTCTCATTTGCTTCTGATTTATCCTAATTAATTCTAATGCATCAAGGTCCAGCCCTGCAGCCTCTGGGGGGGCCCTGTCAGGGGCCATCACACCTGGAATAATTTCCCAGGAAGGCAAAGTCTCCCTGTCCATGGCTGTATTTGCAAATTGGGTGCAACCCTGCACACCCAGGGGGTTTCCATTCCCCCAGTGGGCCCCTTGTTAAGGCTATGGAGCACATCTGTGAGATGGGTTTTGCATTGCCACAGGCTCCCATCTCCTGTTCTTTCATCTGTTCTTTTAACAAGCCCTTCATCTGTTCAATCAGTGCTGCAGGTGTGGGCAGTCTGGTATATGATAAACCCAGCACTCTCACTAACTTTATTCTTCACAGTGACAGACAAAACATTCCACATCCCAGGGTCAGCAAACCCTATAAAAATAGCCAATTTCACCCCTTCCTCCTTCATTAGCTGTGTACAATCTCACAGAGTTCACCAGTGATGGTCAGGTCCTGGCCAATCATTTTCTGTAGGGTATTTAGTGTTACATCCCTGAGCAGCCAAAGCTAACAAATCAGTATTTGGAGCATTATTTCACAATGTTTTTGTATTTATATGAAAATGTATACATACAATTTTTATTACATTGTACATATGTATATAATTAATTATTATATTATTATTGTTTCATTTGCACGATCGAATCTGAGCTCAAGATTAAAAACTTCCTCTGTTGCTCCACGTGGGAGCGTTCCAACAACAATTGTTCCTTCTGTTGGTGCTGGTTCCCAGATGCTGTTAACAAAATTCACCCTCATCTTCCCAAACACACGAGTTCTTTTCCTGTTTCCATGTGCAATTTTTGGATGCATTTTAATACATCCACTGGTTCACCTTGTCCCAACTGACTTCCCCACTGCTCACACGGAGCTCTGACCTCAGCCCACTCCAGAGCCACAGAACTCTAGGGAAGGTCTTCCCATCTGGGAATTTCAGACAGGACTGATTCCTTACATTCACATTTTAAAAGCAACATTTTGTGGTGATCTGGCCAGACCACACCAATTTTCTTTTAACCATGGGCAGGGTCAGCACCAAAAACACAGACACCAGCTGAAGGAACCAGTGCAATTTACTGCAGTTCAAAGCAGCAAAGAATCACAGAAGGAGAAGCTCAGCAATGCACACAATCATTGCTACCAAAGATTGCATTTAGTCATTAAGGAAGAGACAGCACCAGTTGCCCTCAGACTTTACCATCAGCCACATCCACACAGCAGCTGGGGAAGCTGTCCCAGCCAAGGACTGCAGAGCCACTCCCGGACACTGGGAATTGCTGCAGGTGCCTCCAGACACAGGTGAGGCTTCCACCCTGGCTCTGAGAGGGCCCAGCTTTGACAGTGCTGAATAAACAAACTGACAGCACTTCTAGTGCAGGAACATCTGGTTTCATTCTCCTGTTTGCCTCCTCCCAAAGCCTGGCCAGGGCTCAAGGAGGAACCAAGGGAGTGGTCTTTGACCAGACACCCCCAAACAAGGCCAGATGTTGGATTTCATGGCCTTGTCCAGCTTCTAAATACAGAAAGGTAAAATCATGTTTCACTAATGAGTGGATACATCTATCACAGCACTAATGAACATACATATGTCAATAATGAGCAGATACAAAGACAACCTTTGCTTGGAAGGTTCAACCAGAGGTCACCTTTGGTTCAGGGCCTGCTGTTCAGGCCTCACTCAGGGTCTCTTGTCCATCCTTGGCACTTCAGGTACATGCTTTAGTGCTGGGCTTGACACTGCTGGGTGAATGGCTGGACTCGATGAGCTCAGAGGTCTTTTCCAACAGAAAGAATTCCATAATTCCATGATTCCATCTGCTACATTCAGTCAGGTCCATGTTGGCAGCATTACTTTGGTCAAAAAGTTTCCTCTTGCTCGGCTCTTGTGGCCTGAGGCTTCAGCTCCTTCGGCCCTTGGTGCTGAGCTGCTCATGCTGAACGAGACGACTCAGAGAGAAGAATACAGTTCATCCAATTCCTTCTGGGACACTGAGAGGGGAGGGGGTGGAAACAGGAGCATTGTTTGGTGTGGCCTCACTCTGCCCTTGACGCCTTCCAGCACTTTGAAACAGCCAAGAGCTTTCTCCAAGAGTGCAATGAAGCAGCTGCTCCTGCTCCCAGGTCTTGCTCTGCAGTCTCTGCCCTTGCCTGGTTCTGTCCCTCTTGCTGTGCCCTCTGTTCCCCCTGAGCTTGGTGGCTGCTGCCCAGGACTGTGGAGCTGGCACAGATCAGGTGATGGAGGGCAGTCCCAGAGCTCATCCTGCTGCAGGGACAAGGAAAAGGCAGTGGGAACACAGCAGTGAGGAGAGCTGAGGGCTGCAGAGCAGCTCTGAATGACACCGTAACCTCTCACAGCACCCCTGAGACACTGCTGCTGTGCAGGGCTGGGCTTGAGGGCGGCTTTGTGCCCTGCCAGCTCCTGGCAGGAATGGGAATCTCAACTCTGTCACACCCCAACTCCTTGAGAAGATGGCCTTCCTTCTTACCCTGTGAATCAGCTGCATGTTCCCTTTGAAATTGTCAGGAGTTTCTTAAGGATGCAAAGTCCCACTTAGGGCTTTTTGCTCTGGTTTGGAACTGCAGAAGGGCAATTCTTCATCCATCAGCTCCAGACTGCACTGCCTCAGCAACACGGCCCACTCGCCACTTTTGCCCACTTGTGGCACTTCTAGAGGAAGAAAGGGCAATTGCAGAATTCCAACCCAAAGGGAATGAAGAGTGGGACACACAAAACATCCTGTGGAGATACAGGCGTTCAGCTGGGACTGTGGAGAGTTTGGGTTCTTGCCAGTTGGATGTGTGTCCCTGACTGCAATCTCCTGGCCTGCAGGAGAGTCTCACTCACCTGCAGAAGCAGAAAGCTCAGTCGGGGTGCTCAGAACGGGCTCGTCTGATGCAAAGCTGTCAGAGACATGTGAGGGCAGAGCGGGCCCAGCCGTGGCCGGGGCTGAGCCCAGCAGAGCCCTGGCAGAGCCCAGAGCAGCCTCAGCATCCGCAGAGCCCGGCTGGGAGGAGAGAAACCAGAAAGCGCCCGTCAGCTGAAGGCTCCTGTCCCCCTTGTCCCAGCCGCCCGCGGTGCCCAGGCCGTGCTGGCCGTGCTCAGAGCCGTGCCCAAAGCTGCCCAGCACTGCTGCCCTTGGCAGGAGAGCAGGAGGGCAGGACATGTGCCCAGCCTGCAGCCAGCCATGGCAGATCCCCCTCCTCAGCAGCTGCCCAGAGCGGGATGCTCCTGTGCTCGCTGCCATCTCCCTAAAGCTCTTCTCCCACCCGTGCCAAGCACACGGGGACCCACCTCACACCATCGGCCGCCGGGAGAAAAGCTGCTCCCAAACCATGTCCTCAGCCTTCTCCAAGGGCACGTCCCATCCACGCCGCAGCTGCTCCCGAGCACTTCCCCATCCACACTGGACACCACCTAGAACGCTTCCTCTAGAAAAACAAACAACAAATTATTGAAAATAGATTACGGACAAAAAGGGGAAAGAGGAGAAAAGATAAAAAATCTTATTTCTGTCAGGGGCTTGAGGAAGGCCCAGCCCCTCCATGCCAGGGAAAAACCCACCCACGGGTGAGGGAAGCCCACGCTTTCTCCCTTCCCCCTGCACTGCCCCCCAGAAGTAACAGTGATCCCAAAGCAAACAAGGGGAGTGGAGCAGCCCAAGCCCTTCCTTGCCTGCAAAACAAAGCAGCCCCTGCACAGGCTCTGGAGTCCCAGCTCTGCTCCTGCCATGGGGGTTTGTTTGTGTCGGGCTGGCTGCCCCAGCCCCAGCCCAGGGCACAGTGGGTGCTGGGGGCTGTTGTCAGGGCCAGGAGCCAACTCCCACTTCATACCCACCCCAGCCCATGCCCCCAGCCCTGCCAAAAAGCAGCTTAGCAGCCACTGAAGAATTCATTGCATCTGCCCCAGCAAAGGGGGAACCTTTGGTTCCTGGCCAGGCTGTGCAATGCCCAAATCTGGGAGCATCCCCCTGTGTGTGGACTCATCTGCAAATTTGTTCTGGAGCCTGGCTTTGAACTGAAGTCCATCATCTTCAGCTCTCTGGTGGCCAGGTCCAGGAAGAGGCTCTCATCCTTGATGGCATCCTCGGTGTCTCCAGCAGCAGCAGCCCCACCTGGTACAGCTTCTCCAGGGACTCCTCCTTCCCTGGGGGTGAGACCAGGCTGTCAGGGCTCTGCCCAGGGCCCCAGCTGGCAGTGAACCAGGAACAAGCACAACCAGCTTGGATGGCGGCCACCAGTGCTGGGCAGAGCAGCTCAGCTCCAGCACAAGGGCTGCCTGTTCCCATCTCATGACCCCTGGCAGGGATACAGGCAGGACAAAAACGTCTGCGTTTCTTTGTTTCTGATTGCCAAGGCACGTGTGGAGCTGTAACTTACCAGGGCCCTGGATCAAAGTGTGCCTGTGGCTCTCTCCCTTCTCCTATGGCCGATGAATATCCTGCAGCCAAGGATCACAGAACAGGTCTTCCAATGAGGGCCTTTCCAAGTCGTGCATGGATAAACACCACCTGATCAGATCTTGGCACTCTGGGCAGAGAAACCAGAAACCGCCGGTCAGTTGGAGAAGGCTCCTGTGCGCTTTGCCCCACTATTGCCATGCCCAGGCCATGCTGGGTGTGCTCACAGCTGGGCCTAAACTTCCCCACCAATTCTTTGTTTTGGAGGAGAGCAGCAGAGCAGGACATGTGCCCCCTCCTCAGCAGCTGCCAGAGCAGGATGCTCACGAGCCCGCTGCTGTCTCTCAACACTGGCATTCCCCCCGTGCCCAGAGATGAGGATCCACCTTGAGAGAGCCGTGGGGGCAGCGAGAGCTGATGGTCCCAGCTGATGTTCCGGCCCCCCCTGAAAGGGTGCTCCCCGCAGACCATCTGGTGCAGCAGGATGCCCAGGGACCAGACAGTGGCTGCCTGGCCATAGTACCAGCCAAACTGGGTCCATTCCGGGGGGCTGTAGGATGGTGTTCCTGTGGAATAGAGATGGAGCTCATCAGGGGGATGCTGCTGCTCCCAGAGCCTGGCCCAGCATCCCTGGGCATGCGGGGGCTGCACCAGTGGCACACGGTGTGACCTGCTGCCTTCTTGCCAGCACCTGGGACTTGTGTACAAACTTGGGGTTGGAAAAGAAGCCTCTGGTGTGGGAAGAGGGCAGTGGAAGCCCAGGCAGGGCCCAACCATGACATGCAAAGGAAAAACCCACCCAGTGCTGGGGAAAAGCCATGCCTTCATCCTCCCTGCCTGCATTGCCCCAAAAAAGCCAAGGCAAACAAGGCCAGCAGGGCAGTCCAAGCCCTTTCTCACCTGCACACCAAACTGGCTGGTGCACAGGTTCTGGCTCCCCCCTCTCTGCTACCCCCACCCAGGCGTGTTTTTGTCGGGCTGGCTGCCCCAGCCCCAGCTCCAGTCCTGGGCAGAGTGGCTGGAGAAGGCTGCCAGCAGGGCTGGAAGTTGCCCCCCACACACCCCTGCTCAAAAGCAACTCGGCTGAAGTCTCAGTGCCATGACTGGCAGCAAAAGGAAGAATCCCCGCTGCAACACCCAGCTTGGGCTGTGAGATTTTGGGCCATGAGATGCCAGGACCAGGAGCCTACCCCTGCGTGGGCTCACCTGCAAAGTGAGTGTAGGCTGTGTCTTGCAGGTAGGTGCCACAGCCAAAGTCGATCAGTTTTGCCTGGCCGGTGGCCAGGTCAACCAGGATGTTCTCTGGTTTGATGTCCCTGTGCAGGACCCCGCAGCTGGTGCAGTGCCACACGGCCTCCAGCACCTGGCGGAACAGCCCCCGCGCCACCTCCTCGGACAGGAACCCCCATGCCCGAATGAAACGCTGCAGGTCCTGACACGGCTCCGGGCGCTCCATCACCATCACCACCTCGTCGGGGAGCTCAAGCCACTCCAGCAGCTGGACCACACCAGGGAAGCCGGTGGACACCCTGTCCAGCAGCACGATCTCCAGCGGGGCGCTGGTGCCGTCGGGCTGCGGGAGGAGCACGATGCCATCAGTGGGGCTGAGGCCGTGCCAGGGCTCGGGAAGCCCTCACCCAGCCCGGGATGCTCTGCGCCCTCCGCTGGCCCCACGCCCGCTCTCCCTCCAGGCGTCCCGGCGGCTCCCACCCTGCCGGGCCTCGGCTCATCCCCGCCCGGCACGGCCCGGCTTCTGCCGCTGGCCCCGCTCACTCACCAGCTCGCCCCAGTGCCGGATGCGCTTCCGTGGCACCCTTTTGATGGCCACCTGCAAGCCAAGGGCAGCAGCGGGCTGAGCTCGCCGCCCGCCCTGCCCAGCCCCATCCTCCTCCTCCTGCGCCCCCTCCTCCTGCGCCCGCCGCCGGCCCCGCACTCACCGGGGCGCCGTCCGAGAGCCGCGTGGCCGCCAAGACGCTGCCGAAGCCGCCGCTGCCCAGCAGCGAACCCAGCCGGTAGCGCTCCTTCAGGCCCCGCTGCGCCTTCCCTGCCGGCGAGACGCGGCTGTCAGCGCTCGGCCCGGGGCCAGCGCCGGCCCCCGAGCGCCCCTCAAGCGCCCCGGGCCGGGCATCCCCAGCCGTTCGCTCCTTGGAACGGGACAGCGGCGGCTCGGGGCCGGCGGCCGCGCTGCCGAGCGGCGGAGCTCGGGCCGGGGAAGCCGCAGCGGAGGCGGCGGGAGCGGCCGGGCCGCGTGTGTCCTCCGCGGGCCCCGGGAGGAGCCGGGGCCGGGGCCGGGGCCGGGGTCTGGGTCTGGGTCTGGGTCTGGGTCTGGGTCTGGGTCTGGGTCTGGGTCTGGGTCTGGGTCTGGGTCGGGATCGGGGCTGGACCCCGCGTCGGGGCCGGGGCCGGCGCCGGCGGAGCCGAAGGGCGGCGATGCTGCCCCAGCCCCAGGCACTGATGCCCGCCCAGCAGCGCCACCGCCAGCACAGCGAGAGCCGGGCGGAGGCGAGACCGCGGCGGGACGCCCGGGGCGGGGACGGGGCAGCCCCGCCCGGGGCCGGGGGCGGGCCGGGGGCATGGCCCTGCCCTGCAGGGGGAGAGGGAGACGGGGAAGGAGGAGGGGAGAGCACGGAAGGGAGACCAGGAGAGGATGCGGGACACCGAGAGGCGGTGTGGGACGGCGGGAGAGGGAGAGGAGAAGCAAAAGAGGGTCGACAGAGTCGCTGCTGCTTTCGCTGCTGCCGCTGCTGCCGCTGCAACTGAAGCCCCGGGGCCGTTTTCCCCCGTGTCCGGGTGTCCGTGTGTCCGTTGCCCGCTCGCCCTCGAGCGGAGCCCCGCGCTCCCTGCGGGCAGCCCCCGAGTCTGTCCAAACACGAGAACTTTGCCGTGTTCAGACAAGATCCAGGGTCCTGACTCCTGCCCTGTGGCACAGGAATCGCCTTGGTTGCTGCTGGGCATTGTCCCTGCTGAGGGTCAAACACCATCGGAGCTCATTCCCTGAATGCAGAATTTGTACCCAACGCCCCAAGCACTGCACTTATGTCTCCAGCATTGCTTTCCATGAAAAAACAGGGGAAAGCAAACTGGATGTAGCTCAAGGCATTTTAGAGTATCTAAAACTTGCTAAGTCTTAGATATTAGAGGTAAGATCTATTGGAATTAATGGGATGGAGAAGTAGTGCAAGGTGGAAAAGGGGAACATAGAAATAAAAATAGAGGTAAACATCTTGGATTGTTTCTTTCCATTTTCATTTCACTTCTGGAAAGCTGTTTCCTCAGAATCTTCTCCACACTCCTGTTTGCTCTTTCCAAGAACTTTTCCTGGAGAATGAGGTGCAGCTCCTGTCACAAGATGTGCCACCAATCTCAGCTTCTCTTGGCTTTCCACATCGTCTTTATGCTACCCCAGTAACCATAAGGTGTTCCTGAGTGATCTTGCTGTCAGTTAATAACAGAGCTTTTAAAGTGTTACTAATTTAGAAAACAAACCCTGACATCTTTGTCTTCCCAAAAGACACGTGAGGAAGTACAGAGCTGTGTAAAGAAGTGCAGGTCCTCAAAGTGGATGCTGTTACAACTCCCTGTGCATCATCCCAGCACCCTGGATTTCTTTCAGAAATAGTTCTCACTAAATACGAAACCAGAGCTCAGCCTATATGACATCCTGCACCCAAATTAATAAATACAAACATTAATAATCCAAAATGTCCCCCTCCAATAATAAATGAAAGCTTACACCTATATACTGAGACCGTCCATGGGTCATGTCAGCCAGATTTATATTTGACAAGGGCTGGGGTTTTTTTTTGCCTCCTTTGGGCAGAAGGAACCTCTGGGCTTCCCCAGTTCCCCATGGATGGCTCTGCACTTTGTGGCTGTTGGGGCTTTGGGTGCCTGGGGCCACTCTGAGTTCACTGAGCCAGGGTGGGGACAGCAGGCAGGGCTGGCTGTGATGTGCTCTGGTGCCTGGGACACCCCAGGGGCTGTGTGACAATGGGGACAGCTGTCCATGTCCCCAGCAGGTCCCGCTGTCCCAGTGCAGCCCATGCCAGCACAGCCCGTGCCAGCAGTCAGTGCACACACGTGGGGAGAGGCTGGGCTGGACGAGGGCCAGGGCAGAAATGCCATCCCCAGGGCTGGGTTCTCCCCCTGCCTCCGGGGCCCAGCCATGGCTTTCCCATTCCTGCTTCTCGTGCTTGTGCAAAGCCTCCTCCAGTCCCCACAGGTGGTCAGGGACGGGCTGGATGAGGCCACAGGCGAGCGCAGGCAGCGGCGTGCGCAGCTCCTGGGCCGGGAGAGGACTCGGCTGCTGCAGGAGCTGGAGCAGGGGAGCCTGGAGCAGAGTGGCGGGGCCTGGGGAGCCCTGCTCGGGGCTGCCCTGCAGCACTGGCACTTCTGGGCTCGTGCTGGAGTCCTGCTCCTCTCGGGGCTGTGGTTTAGCTGCAGGAAAAGGAGCCATGAAGCCGACAGCAGTGGTAAGGATGAGAGCTCCAGTGAGAACTTGGGAAGGGAGAAAGAAAAAGAACAGCAAGAAGGCAAAGTTGACACAAAGGAAGATGAAGAAAACAATGACATGAAAGTGGAGGCAGATGACAATGATCCTGGAAATGAAGAAGGCAGGATTTTGGATGCAAATGAAGGAGACAATGATGATGCAAATGAAGGAAATGATGATGTGAATGTGGAGGAAGATGATGTTGGAAACGAAGAGGGCAGTGATGCAAAGAAAGATGTAGACATGGAATGGAAACAACAATGCTGATGGAAATGAAGCAGAACGTGGCAATGTGGCTGCCAATGAAGAAGAAGGCAGCGATGCTGGAAATGAAGGAGGCAGCAATGGTGCAAATGAAGAGGAAGAAAACGGCCAGGATGTTGGGAATAACTGAGGAATGCTTTTAGCAGAGCACATCCAGTGGCCTGTTCAGGAGCTGGACAGAGGTTATTGAGGGACAGCTTCACGCGTGTCCTTGGACACAGCCTGTCCAAGAGCTCCTAGCCAGTGCCACAAGGAGCCATCAGGGTGGGCAGTGCCTTTGAAGGTCGGAGTCCCCGTGAGCAGGGTGTGCTCTAACCCGTGCTGATACCCCTGGATCCCCCAGGGCACGCCCTGCACCCAGAGCTGGACACTGCAGGGCAGAGGCCAGCAAGGAACTTCTGCATCCCTGTGGAGCTGGGGAGCACCTGCACGAGGGAGCAGCTGGGTGAGAACATCTTGTGCTTCCCCCAGCTCTCTGAGGAGGAGCTGAGGAGGAATCAGAAGCCCAGCCTCTCACAGATCCTCTGTGCCAGCTCCTACCCAGACATGGAGAGAACTGCCTGCTGGTTCTACCAACTGGTGAGATCGGCGTGGTTGCTTTTGCCTCAGTCCTGCCTTTGGCATTTGGTGTTTCTGGCTTGAAGCTGCTCATGGAAATTCCAGCTGAGCAAAGACAAGAAAAGCCTCACAGCTGAGGTGATGTTTGGGGTGCACCAAGGCGGCTCTGACACCTTTGTGAGCAGCCAGCCCGCAGAGCCCCACTGCACCCCGAGCACAGCGTGGCCTGAGACCTGCCCGTGGCAGAGGGGAAATTCTCCAGGCTCATCCCAGGCAGTGCCCCCTGACAGCTCGCACTTGGAATGCTGCAGCTCTTCCCTGCATCCTGATGGGCACAGGCTTTTCCAGCTCTGCCTGGAAGAGGGTTGGGATGCAGCTCCTCAGCACCGCAGCCCTGTCACGCTGGTGCAGGAGGGATTTCCTGCAGTGGCTGTGGCACATCTTGGAACCCCTGCACTGCTCCCTGCAGCTGAAACACCTTGACCACTTTGTCGTAGGCAACAAGAGGTTCCTGTGCAGATCAGCTTCTCCCAGGTGTGTGAGTGGTTGAACCACTCAACCTCTCCCAGCCCCTGGTGTGGGATCCGGCCGCTCACACAGAGGCTGTACAAGCTCAGGGCCATCTGCGATCTCAGCTCTGGGTGCTGCTCCACGGCCACTGACACAAAGCCTTCACACACAGAGCTGTGCCTGTGGGGCTCACACCCGATGGCACACACAGCAACACTCTCTGGTTGGGGCAGTTAACTTTACATAGGAAAATATGTAGTGTAGTTCAAGCCTTCAAAACGGGAATTGGGTTTATTTTCATTGCTTCGAGATGTCATTTACTACTGCCAGTGCAAAACTCTTCTGGAAATCTACCCTTACTTTCCCAAGAGGAAGACTCCACTGGCCAAGACTTGTCCAAAGGGGATGCTGACAGAGCCTCAGTGCAGTGCCCTTGGGAAGGTGACAGTGACAAAGAGCTCCCACAGGAGAATTGGGAATATGGGACTGTCCACAGCACCTGGATCCAGCCCTTGCCCCTGGAGGAGGATGAGTGGGAAGAACTGAGCATCCTGGAGCTGTCCCAAGGAGCAGACAGAGAGCAAAGACTGAGAGTTTCTGCAGCAGATGGGCTCCCAGTGCCTGTCCCTTGTGAGGCCTGGGCTGAGCACTGGGCACTGGAGCCATGCAGCCAAGGGCTGCTCTGTGCCTCACCTCCCCACCTGGAGCCCAAGGTCTCAGAGGACCAAAAACCAAAGAGGAGTTGTAAGAAGATGACAAAGAAATCCCACATCCTGATTTGCGATGGGATGTTCACCCATTTCTTCTGTCTGCAGGAACAGCCAAGTGTCTCCCCCCTCCCTTGCCCAATATCCAACAGCAGACAGTCCCTAGGCCAGCGTTCTTCTCCCTGGGAGCACCAGCAGGGAAGTTTGATGGCTCATGCAGCCCTGAGACAGGAGAAGGCAGCAATTCTCATTTCTCTCTTTTCCAAAGGACACTGAGGCAATGGGAAAAGGAGCTGTTGTTGGTGGAGCTGCCCTGCAGGGCTCCAGCCCAGAGCAGAGGCTCCGGGGATGTCAGGTGTGGTCCCACCTGCAGGTTGGGCTCTCCTGGCTCAGTCAGGGGCTGCTGGCGCGGGGCAGAGAAGGAAAGAGAAACCGTCCCAACAGCGGTGAAGTTTGGCACCAACTGTTGAAAGGAATGAGAAGGAGGTGTCTTTACAAACAAACTGTGGGCCTGATGGTAGATAAGGCGGGATATGGAGAGGTGAAAGAAGCAAAGGGGGAAACCATAAATTCCATACGAATTGCACTAATTGACACAGACTCATTGCTCACTCAAGACTTTGCTAAATCTCTGGATTTAGAGAAAAAGAAGAGAGACACAAGGAAAAAGAAAAACTAGGGGCGGGAAGGGGGCCTTAGGTATTAGGCGTTTTGGGAAGTCTGTACCTCTTAAGTACCTCAGCCATTGGGGAAAGAGACAGGGAAATGTGGCCAGGAAAAAGGGAGGCTGTGTCACCTAAAAATTTGAGAGACCCAGGGGAAGAACTTGTGTGTTTGGTGTCTCATCTCACAGATCTGGTCCCGGAATCTCCAAAGGGGATTCTGGCCCTGGGGCAGCCGTGTGGCGATGCTGACACCCCAGAGTACAGCCATTGGGACCGGTGTGTGAAGGCATTTGGGACTGTAGGCATATTCTTTAGCTGCAATGTGTGTCTTTATTCTCGCTGTCTCTATTCTCTGTCTCTATTCTGTCTCTATTCTCTCTCTCTTTACTCTCTCAGTCTCTCCCCGCAGCCGAGCGGGGCTGGCGGGAGCCGCGCTCCCCTCAGAGCCCCTGAGGGCGGCAGCGATGGCGGCGCCGCTCCCTCAGCGCCGCCCCGGGGCCGAGCGGGCGCCCTTTGGCCCCAGACGGGAGCGCGGCTCCTCCGGGCCCGCTCGGCCACGGCCGCCCCCGCCGAGCCCGGGCACTCGCCCGGCTCCGAGAAGCCGCCGGCGCTGCTGCGGCTGAAGCGCGAACGCCCCGGGCGGAGGAGCGACCCCGCCGCCGCCGCTGCCGCCGCTGCCCCGGCCCCGAGCCCTTCTCCAGCCCGGCCAAGGCGCCGCAGCGGGCGGCGGCCGCCCCTCAGCCCCCGGGCCCGGGCTCAAGGGCGGCGAGCCCTCGGCAGCGCCCTTGTGGCAGCAGGGCCCGAGCCCCGGCCCCGGGCTCTGGCCCCGTGGCGCCGCAGAGCCCAGGGGGACACGGGCAGGGACTCGGCGCCATCGCCGCCATCCCCGAAGCCCCTTTGGAAGCCGGCCCGGGGCTCGGGCCCGCCTCCTCCAAGGCCCTGCTGGGCTCCAGCTGCTGCTCGGCGCTGCCTGCGGATTTGTGCTCGGCCCGAGCGGCCTTTGTTTGCAGCCGGGCTGCTGAGGAGCACTCGGGAAATGGCACTGCCAGGGCAGTGTTTAAAATGATCGTCCCGGTGCTTCCTTTGTGCTGTGCCTTACGCCGATGTTTTATTCTGCTTTTAGAGCCCGGTCTGTGAAGAGAAGCCCCCCAGGAGAGCAGAGCCTGCTGAAAGACCAGATATCCTCACCCTAAGCAAGGGGTGAAACAGCAAACACTGCTGAAAATATTCCAGCTGTTCTCAGGGCACACAGAAAGCTGAAACTGTTTAACTTATTATTTGGTGGTCTATGTCTGTATAGAAGAATGCCCTAAAATGTCAGCTTTCAAGAAAGTGCCCTAGGTTGATGTTTCCTGTGCTGGTGCCAGTCTTTTAAACCCAGCCTTGTGCCTGCCCTCTCTGCTGCTGTAGTTCCATGGACAGAGGTTGTTGTCTCTTACCCTTGCCATGGGCAGGCCGGTGTTCAGCCATCTCCAGGACAGCAGGGCCCCAGCCCACGTCCCTGTGACCTGGGAAGGCAAAATCCATCACTGCAAATGTCCCCCCTTGCTCCTCCTTGCCAGGCATTTGTCCCTGGCACTGGGGTTTGCTGCTGGTTGCTGCAGGGAAAAGGAGACCCCTGAGACACTTTGGGCCACATGGAACCAAGGAAACCCCGGTGACACTGTGGGGCCACATGAAACCACAGGACCATTGTGACACTCATGAAACCTATGGGCCACTGTGACACTGCAGGGCCTTGTAGAATCAAGGAAACCCCGGTGACACTGTGAGGCCACATGTGACCAAATATCCATTGTGACATTATAAAACCTCATGGAACCCATTGTCCATTGTGACAAAGCTGATTCAAGGAGACCAAGGTCTTGTTCAATGTTTATGCAAAGCTTTTGCATTTCTCATGGAATCATGGAGCCCATTGTTACCCAGCAGTGCTTCATGGAACCAAGGGGCCATGGTGACACTTTGGAACTAAGGACACCATTGTTGAGTGTGGAACCTCATGGCACCAAAGGGCCACTGTGACAGAGCAAGGCCTTGTGGAACCAAGGAGTCCAAAGGCTGAGCCCTTGAAACCTCAGGGCCTGGGAGGAGATTGCAGGAACCTTTCCAGGAGCCCAAGTCAGAAGAAAAACCCAAAGTGTCTTGAAGCATTAATGAGCCCCACTGAGTGTTGGTACTGACAGAGAATCTCAAGGGACTCATTAGAGCAGAGAATTGGAGGGCAGGATTGCACAAAGCTCTCAGAGACTCCAAGGCAAAAGCAAAACCCAAAGTCCTTGGAAAAACCTGCAGTCCCTGGGAGCATTAAGGAGCCCCCAGGGCCATTCCTGAGCAAGGCTCCCCAGGGACCCCTTCCAGCAGATCCCTGAGGCCACTGGGAGGTGGGGGGGATGCTGAGGGCAGGACAAGGGGGTGACAGTGGCCAGCCTTGCTGGGGCTGTGCCAGGAGGCCCCAGGGCCTCAGGACAAGGTGTCTCCTCCCAGCCCTTGGTGGCACAGACCCTGCTGTGCCCCAGGGCACCAAGACTTAGCTTCTCTTTGTCCCCACCTGTCACCTCTGCCTCCAATTTCCTGCTCTAACTGGAACCTGGGGACACTTTCTCACTTGTGGCCCTCAGTGGGACCCATTAAAACTTCAAGAAACTTTGGAGTTCAGTTCTAACTTTGAATTCTTGCGAGATTTCTTCAGCTCCCTCTCAGGGACTGATGTTCAGGGACTCAGCACCAAAGCCCCAGAGGGTCATTACAGTCCTTGTGCTGTGTCTGTGCTGCTGAGCTGGGCTGGGCTCCTGGCACAGAGGCAGCTCCTGGCAAGGGCAGCGCTGCAGAGAGACAGCTCTGGCCAGGAGCAGCTCCTGTGCACAGCCCAGCAGGGCTGGGGCACTGCCTGCAGCCACCCCAGGCACAGCACAGAGGCACAGAGGGGTTAAACTCAGCCTGGGCTGGGAGCACAGAGCAGAGCTCACTGAGGGCTCACCAAGGAGAAATCCTCGCAGTGCTGGAAACAGTAATTGTCTGGCTGTGGGAAGAGAAGCTGCAGTTCCTGCAGGGATCCCCTGAAGCTGCCACATCCCACAGCTTTCAGGAGCTTCCAGGAGGAGTCTCAGAGCTGCTCCAGTTTGGGGGATGTGGCCCTAGGGCAGAGCTGGGTTTCCTGCTGCAGCATGCCAGGCACAGCCCAAGGCAGCTCCCTGTGCCAGGCTCTGCTGCAGGGCTGAGCAGCCGGGGCTGCAGCCAGGGGTGCCCAGGGCTGTCCTGCAGAGCAGGGTCCTGCAGCCCAGGGCGCTGTGCTGGGCCAGGGACTCTGCTGCCTGCCAGGGGCAGCTCTCAGCCGGCCCGGGGAGCTGCTGCCAGCGCTGGGGGAGAAGCTGGGGGGGGAAGGAGCCACCCTGAGCAGGGCAGGTGCTGCTGCTGAGAGGGGCTGTGTGGGGCAGGGCTGCTCCCAGCTCCAGACCAGCCTGGGCACAGCTCTGGAGGACACTTCCCAAAGAAGGTAAGCCAGGGATTGCTGTAAAGATCAGGAGCTTTCCTGAGATGGTTTCAATTTCCTGCTTGGAGCAGGATGGGAAGTTTGGGGGATGAGAGAAGCAGAATAGGAGTTGCAATCCTAGAATCACAGTACATTGTGAGTTGAAAGGGACACACCAGGATCATCAAAGCAATATTTGAACATTTACAGAGACTCCAGATCTGTAACTTTGGGTGCTCTGTCTCTCTGCTGGGAGCCTCCCAAAGCTCCTTCAGCCACTCCCCAGCCCATGGACAGCAGCAGCAGCACCTCTGCAGGCCCAGCAGGGCTCTCCTGAGCTGCCCTTGCCCACCTGCACACAGAGCCTGCCCCAGCCAGGGCCCTGCACACAGGCAGGTTTCTGTAGGGCCGGGCCGAGGGCACACAGGGTGGGATGGGCTCTGTGAGCGCTGTCAGGGACAAGGCAGCTGTCAGGAGGAAATGTCCAGGCCCAGGGAGATGCTGAGGGAAGGAGAGGGAGCTGAAGAGAGCAGTGCTGGGGACACGAGGGCACTGTTGGTGTGTGGGAGGTGCCGTGCACAGCTGGGCACAGGAACAGTGTCCTGAGTGCCCGGCTGTCCCTGCCCTGCCCTCTCAGGCACAGCACCACAACATCTTCTCTCGTTTCTGCACTCCTCTGATATTGTCACTGTTATCTGGGGCTCTCAGGGAGGCTCTGGCATTTGCAGCAGCTGAGTCAGACACTGCCTTGGGATTCCTGCCAGGCAGGGGTGCCCATGGGAATGGGGTGTCCAAGCTTCCCTGGGACCTGTGGGGCTGTGGGCAAAGCAGTCCATGGCAAAGGGGAATGAGCTGAGCCTCCCTCCTTGAGATCCCATCATGGGCACACCTGGGGATCTCCTTGCTGTGTCCTCCCAAGCTCTGAGCTGCCCTCCTGGGTGCAAACCTGTGCCAGAGCCTCTCACAGTTCCCTGAATGTCCCATGGGGAAGGGCAGAGATGCCTCAGCTGAGGAAATGCTGTTGGGTTTGCCCAGGGCACTGTGAGTGTCCCTGGCAGAAGGGGGTGCTGAGACCTTGCTCAGAGCCCTTCAGAGAGGCTGAGACATTCAGGGATCCCTCTGCTCTGGGCAGGGTCTGGTTTATCCCAGGGTGACCTGGGAGTGTGACTGTGCTCTAATTGCAGCCAAAGGTGCAAACCCAGGGCAGTTGGGAACAAGCCCATGCAGC
>JAVTVJ010000686.1:0-17500 GCA_034509425.1 Eopsaltria australis
ACCAAACCCAACCAAACCCGACCAAACCAAACCAAACCAAACCAGTTGGCCTCTGGTGTAAACTGGCACCAGCCCCAGCCCCCCTGCAGTGAGTTCAGGATGGAGCCCTGGCAGTTTTGGTCTCACCCTGGAGATTCTGAAATGCAAAGGGAAATCAGAGCCGATGCTCAGGATTTCTTCAAGTGGACCTGCAATTCAGGTGACTGCACTCAAATGTCTTCTCATTCTCTTCTGAAATGAGATTTTCATTCTCAGCTGACAGAGAACCCAAAGCCAGAGAACCCAAGGGCACCTCCTGGGGCACTTCATGCTTGTGTGGGAGGAGATCTTGAAAGCAAAATGCAGGAACCTGCTCTGAAAACATGCCAGTGGTTTGCCCAAATCCTCCTTGAGGCTCTGCACGTCTTTAATGTCATTATGCACTGCTCTGACCCACATCTCTCCAGAATCGATGCCGTTATTGATGTTAATCTGCAGCAGCTGATTTAGGCTCCTGTGACATATGGACTGCTGTCCTCTAGGTACTGAACTGCAACCACTAAACTCATTTCACTCGGGTCTCAACTCCAAATGGGGTATTAGGGATAAACGGGCAGTGCTTTAATGGTCATTTCACACTTCATCATCAGCCCATCCATTCTCTGCATGTGCCACTTAAGCCTTCCCTCAGATAGATCAGAGCAAAAAGGAATGTGACAAAACAAATGTTGAAAAAAGCAACCTTTGCTTGTTGTTGGTGGCTGTTTTTCCCCTCTAACTAAATGGCGAATTGTCCCATTATCCTCATTTCCTGCGAAATCTGGATCTGCAGGACCTTCAGCGCAGCAAAGCAGAGCGGTGCCACAGTCAGCTCGTGTGCGGAGTGCTTCTGTTTTACATTCTGACACGCATTTTAACACGGAAAAGGTCAGAGATGGAAACAGCACAGCTTGTTGCTGTGACAGCAGACATTTAACAGAAAGACTTCTGGACACACTACAGTTTAAAATAATTTAGTAAAATAATTGCCATGATTGATTTTTTAGGTCCCCGGGTTCATACCACACACTTTTGTGTGACAACTCCCTTCAGTGCTGTTTTTTCTTTCTTCTATTTTTTTCCCCCCTCTCTCTCTCCAGCAATGACAAGAAATGCATTTCAAAGAACTTCTGGGATGTTGTCAAAGTTTGCTCAGAGTCACAAACTCCATCATTTGCTGTGCAGGAGCAGCGAGCAGAGCTGCTGGCAGCCCTCTGGCCAGCACACGAGACTGGATAAATCACATTTGGATAGCTGGGCTGCTGGGCAGGGATGCAGCTCCTGCTTTGCTGCAGCAATGGCCACATCTGCCCTGGAAAGAATCAGTAATTGAGCACAAATAACAGCCAGGGAGTGAGGTGTGCTTGTGGGGGAAAGGGAATTGTGAGATAGCAGGGAAACAAGCAAAGCCGATGAACTTCAGAGAAGCACAAAGCCCATTCTGTGTGATCCCACCCAGGCCTGGATGCTCCCATCCAAGTGGATTTGGGCACAACACCCCCAGAATGAAACACCTGTGAATTTGCTCCATAGGCAGTGGAGGGAAACAGAGGTGTCTGAAGAGAACCTCAGTGCTCTGGTGAGCAAAGATCTGCTGGGATTTGTGATTTGGTACAACCCAGAAGGAAACCACCTAAATTCACTGAAGGAAATATTAAAAGATTCACTAAACAGGGAATGAAAAATCCAAACACAGGCCACAGCAGAGGCCTGCAGTAGAAAGAAATCAAAAGGGGTTTTGTTTTCATTTCTGAGTATAAGGATTATATTTTTTAAAAATAAAATCTCTATTCTGATCTCCAGTCTGGACCTGGAACCATGGAATTGGATGTTTTTCTTAAATATAATTTTCATCAGTGATAATTCAGTAAAATTCCAACTAGATATATAGAAAAGAAGATGATTTTGATGGTTCACTTTTCTGCAGCAGCACATGTTGGCTTAAAGTGACAAAATGCTGATCATGTGTATCCATATGAAATAAAAGAGTACAGAAATGTCAGAGATGGCCAAAACCTCTCTCAAGCCTCACAGTCTTTTGATTATTATTTATTTTTTAAAAGAACAAAAGGTTTTAAAAATAGATTTTTAGAACATAATTAAAACTGCTCTTTTAAAAACAACTGTAGGAGTAGATGAAGTAGATTCACTATAAATAAAACTTATTTTGAGATCTAGCTAAATTAAAACCCCAGGTCATCCTGGTGTTGATGTCTGGACTTCAAAGGGTGAGCACAGCAGCTCTGAGCCTGTCCCTGCTGCAGCCAGAGCCTGCAGGAGCCAGACCTCAAACCCCACAGGAAGAGTTTGCACAGAGCCCGGGAGCTCATCCAGCACCACAATCCATCCTTTGCCTCTCCAAACATCTGGGAGATGCTGGGGAAAGCATCTCTGGAGAGAAAAGTGGGAGCTCCAGTTGTTTCCTGAAGAGAGAGGATCCCTCCAAGAGGGCTTACACGAGAGGCTGGACCAGTATTGACATTTTATTCACGTTGTACCTTGGCAGTCAGCTCACACCTGGGCTGGAGCCACGTTCTCTCCTGTCCAGCCCCACCCTCCTGGTCTGATGTGAGGGAGAAGCAGATCAGCCCTTCCCTCACACCAGGGGCTCAATCCCTGTAGGGTTCCACCATGGGGGTTATAGAAAAGCAGCCCTGGAAGGCCCAGAATTGGCCTTTTCCCTGGAGGTGACCATGGAAACACATCCAGCTCACCTGGGATGGGCTGGGATAAAGAATGCTGGGTTTGTGACCTTCTGGAGCAATTGTGTGGGAATATTGTGGTTTGTGCCCTTCAGGGCATTGTTCACCTGTTCCCATCACAGGGAACATCTGGGCAATGCTGCAGGGGATTGGGGACACTCTGGGTGCATCTTTGCTGTTTGTGTGAGGTTCTGTCCTGTTTGTGTGCTGGGATTGAAGGGATTCTCACTGTACAATGAAGGGCTCTGCACTTCTCATCTTGTGTGAAGTCCATGCCCTTGTGTGAACACTGCAAATCCCTCCCTTTCCTCCTTCCTGGTGCTCTCCTTATCCCTGGAGTGACATTGAGTGAAGTCAAGTCAGGGCATGGAAGGGAAGAGCTGCAGGAAGGGGACAGGTTGGACAGGGATTGGATATTGGGAAGGAATTCCTGGCTGGGAGGGTGGGGAGGGGCTGGGATGGAATTCCCAGTTTGCTGTGGCTGCCCCTGGATCCCTGGCAGTGCCCAAGGCCAGGCTGGACATTGGAGCAGCCTGGGACAGTGGGAGGTGTCCCTGCCATGGCAGGGCTGGGATGGATGGGATTTAAGGTTCCTCCCATCCTTCCCACCCCATACCATTCCAGGATTCCACACTGCACCGAGTCCAGCACTGGGAAACCCTGGATCTTGATGCCTGAAGGATTTTTCTGCTTTTCTCCTGAATACTTCTTACGCTGTTCCCTACATTCACAAGTATCAGCATGCACACTTGTGATGCTTTAGGTGATAGCTCAGCCCGGTTTCATGGTGTTTGTAGGGCCGGGAGACCAAACACCCCTGAAACCACGGAGAGTTAGAGACCAAACACTCTGTTTTCGTGAGCCCTCAAGGTGTCCTAGCAGGACAGGTTCTGTAAACTAGAAGTTATCCAATCCCAACCCCTTACTGGGCCCTCCTGGTAGATCTGCTAATGAGTAGAGTCTTTAATTGTACACTCGATTGGGGGACGGGGCTTTGGCGCCGCGTTCTACCTGGACGGCAGGAGCCATGGAATGGGATCCTATTAAAATCCCGAGGGAAACGACCCCAACCCTCTGACCCTGTCTGAGCCTTTATTTCCTAAGACCAGGAAAAGGCATCAATCTCAGCAGGTTCCTGTTGGAAACACAGACCCAAGGCACTGCCCCAGCCTGGGCTGCCCAGCATCCATTCTCCAGCTCAACCAGGATTTGTTCCCTTCCAAGAGTCAACAGAGCCAATTTGTGCTGCCATTGCTGGTGCAAACCATTCCTGATATGAAATGCAATACTTAAATACACACTGCAGCTTTTGACTTCTCTCTCATTCTCAGTGTACTTAATTCTGACAGCTCTAAACAAATGTCAAACTTGCTTTCAATTCCCTCCCTCCTCCTCCTCCCCACACTTTGTGCTGGTGCATTGCTAACAGAATTAAAACTTGAAAATAGCCTTAGGCTTTCCAACCACTTTTGAACGGGATCGGAGGCTTTTTGTCTATTTCAGAATAAAAACTCCAAGATAGTAATTTTGCCATATTTTTAAATAATAAACCAACAAATGTTCATAGCTAAAATGGGCTGTAAAATGCAAAGAACAAAAAAAATACCCCAAAAAACCCCAACAAACCCACCAAGAAAAATGGATACCACATTGCAAAGGAAAAAGAGTTGGATTGTCATGAATCTGAAAGGAAATCAATAGGACAACTTTGGAGACCCATTTCAATCTGTTGTTGACATTGTTTTCTAGTAGTAATTTTCTCAAAATGTTAACAGTATTGAGTTTGCTTATTGATTCTATTATTTTTGACCTTGCATTAGTGTGGGCTTATCTTACATGCCATAAAATTTCCTTTCACAGCTAAAATTATTGTAGGGCTCTGGGGGAAAGTTACAATCAGGTCACAGCCCCCTTAGGATTTTGATGAGCAGATAACTGGCAATAATGAGGGTTTTTTGCCTTCCTAGATACCTTCCTGTTGTTTCTTACAGACTTTGGGCAGCTCTGCCATACAAGTGATCAGAATATTGACCAAAACCCCCAAATCCCAATAAATTGAGGGTCTCCTGTGCCCAGAGATGGGGCTGCAGAGCTCACGGCATCACCAGCTGCTGCAGCATTCCTGGTTCAGCAGCAAAAAGAGCCACTCCACTCCATAACAGCAAGAAACACACCATAAAGAGGCTGAGATTACCCTCACAATATAAATTTATGCCGTGTATTCTTATCCACACACCTGTGAGCCCTCATTTCCACCCCCTCTCGCTGAAGCTTTAATTACAGAGCCTTTATTTTTCCTCAGGATTCCTGCATGAAGTGCTCAGAAGGGGCAGTGCTAAATTAATCAGCAGCTGCTCCATGGTTCAATAGTTCAGCAGCGTTCCCAGTACTTCAACATTTCTCAGAAGACAAAGCCATTTGTTCCAGGGAGGATCTTCTGTGGCTCTGAATCCTCCTGAGCACAGAAAGGAGAATTTCAGCTTCCAAGCTGCCCATGAAATGCTAAACTGGACCCGTGGCTTTGCTAAAAAACTGATTTTTGGAGCAAACTGCACGGAATTTCGGGGTTAAACTGTCATTTCCACAGCCTGACATTTCGAGCTCCTCAGCTCCAGCAGGCACCCAAACAGCCCACAGCCAGGCTGCCATCAAAAGGAGATATTTTGGATTCTGCAGCCTCAGAAAGGTCTAGACAGGGCCAGATGTTCCTCATGAAAGGAGTTTGAGAGCACCCAGAGCCAGAGCCCTGCTGGAGGAGCCTCCCCAGAGAGGGGAGCTGCAGGAGATTTATCTTTGAGGCTTTTAGCCTCCAGCTCCTTTTCTAAAGGTATGGATTTCCCTGGAAACAGCAGAGCTCCATTTAAAAGTCACAGGTGCCCTGCAGCCCTGCTTAGAAGATTACCTCAAATTTCATTTAATAACAGGCTTGAAACTGGAGACAAATTATTTATTACAATGGGCAATATTTTTGTCTGTTTTTTTTCCCCTCGTGGTCATCTTAGGTGCTAAAAGGGCTCAATAAAAATTAAAAATGGAAGCAGCTCCTCCTGTTCTGCTGATGAAGAGATTTTCTTTGAACCATCTTTAAAGCTGATATATAGTTCCAAGCAAGCCTTCCCTGTAATCCTAAAATAAAACCAGGAGCAGTTCAGCCCAGTTTATCCTGGGTTAGTTGATCCCAGCCTCGTGGTTTGGTTTTAGTTTTGATGCCCAAATCCTGAGAGCAGCAATCACTGTGGGAACACAGACCTGAGTGTGCACAAAAAGGCAGGAATTAGGGTTAGACAGACTAAAATGACAGATTTTTGTACAGGTAGGGTTTGGGAAGTTCATTGAGAGATGTGAAAAAAATCTGAGCAGAGAAAGAATTTTCATTTTCCAGTAGGCAATTTGGAAAAGTCTGAAAGGTTCACCCTCCTGCTCTGCATTTTGATTAGGAATAACACCCCCAAAAATCTTTGTTCTGGAGAGAATCCTTAGAAACAAACCCACAAATGAGGTAAAAGGGGAGGGATTACATTTATATGTAAAAGCTGTAACTTTTAAATAAATTTAAAATAAATTTCAAAACAAGACAAGAACTCTGTTTAAAAAGAGTCCACATCAAACCAGAGTTTTCTCAGAGAGAGCTGCTGTTCTTTTTCCCTGTAAATAAGATTAGTGGGCACACACTTGTTGAACATTTGGGTTTTACTGAATCAGTATTTCCCCACTGCAAATGGTGTGCAAATAATTTCATTGCAATAATGTCATGAAATATTTCTCCACTGAATTAAAAGGGATAAATCAAATTCCTCCTTCAAGAAACCTGTGGCCTCTCTCTAGAAATACAAGAGCCATTAGGACTTTTTGTCCTTTACTTGAAACAGCTTTGAAAGACACTTTATTAACTAGGAGAAGAGAGCAAAAAGTCACAGAATGAAAAATTCTCTTGTCCCTAGAATTGGAGGAAACAGCTTTCATCCATGGAGCTGGGAATGCCATGAACACCCCAGCACAGTCCTTCAACCCCCTGAGAAAATACTTGAGCACTTACTTAAATATTATCCAGGTTGTCTAATCTGTGTTGTCTACTTCTGCTGTTATGACATTTTTGTGGTATTGGAGAAAGAACAAAGGAAGGAGAAGTTGGAGGAGATTGAAAGGAGCGTGAAGCCAAAACAGCTTACAAGACTGGAATGGGTTTTTTTGGTTTTTGACCTCAAGGGGGAAAAGCATTTTCCAAAACCTAATTTGATAAACAATCAGCTTTGCTTCTCTGCAGCCCAGTTAAAAGGAATTCAAGGAATCAAAATAGAGAGAGATGTTCTCTGTGAAAATGACACAGGCAGGAGCATCTTTTGAGTTTTGTTGTGGGAACACAAAGATGAGACAAGCCCAAGCCAGTCCTCTCAACACTCACCCATCCACAGGAGCTTACAGGAGCTCTTCCATGCAAGAATAATCCTCATCCATGGGATCCCAGCAGGGGAATTGAAGGGAACTCAGGCTGCTCAGCACTTTTACAGGCACCATTAAGCCTAAGTGGAAGTTGACAGAATTTAGGGGACGAGTCTCCCTTGAGCTGTGATGACCCTGTTGGTCCCTGGCAGTGCAAATGCACCTTAAAGAGAGCATAAATCAGCTTCAGAAATGGCTCAAAAGTTCCTAAAAACATCAGTGAAAGGCACTGGAACCCGAGGTTCAGAATGATTTCGGTGTTTTTTGAAACCATTGGGGAAATCCTTGAAAGTGCCTGAAAAGGAGGAGAAGCCAAGGCTGGAGCCTGGGATCCCTGGGTGCTCCCACAGGAGGGGCCAGGGAGGAGCTGGTGCCACATCCCTGAGTGTAGGATTTGGGGGTGGGTTTGGGAGGGTGGGGACAGACGAGAGAGCTCTGCAGTCGGGTCTGAGAGCGTGAGGTTCATTGTGAAAGGGCGCGGGTGTAGGAGAGCTGCTGGGGGCTGCCAGACACAGCCTGGAGCAGGGCAGAGAGGGAAGAGAAGAGAGAGAAGAGATCGAAGAGAGGATCCAAGAGAGCGAGCTTGCCATTTACAATCCCATAACTCATCTTCTGTGCTGAATATTCTCATTTTCATTCACCAATCCAGAACAAGCTACAAATCTTAGAACATTTGCATCCAGCCCATGAGAACTATTGCATCCCCATCCAGTGTTCTATTTGAAACCCTCAAAGCTGCTTTTGGGAGCCTCTGCCAGCTTGGTGGGGTCTGCTCTGAGCCTTGGGCCTGTCTGCAAGCAGAGGGGATTGTTCAATCCAAGGGGGATCACCTGCAGTGGCCATGCCATTGTTTTCCAGTTGTTCAGGAGCTGGGCTTTGGGATCTCAAAGCTTGTCTTCATTTCAATCTCGCTTTAGAGTTTCTCCATTCTCAGCATCTCTTGCCAGGTTATCATATTGATAAGGCTTTCCTAGTTCATCTTCCCCAACACCTGAGCTGATGGGGGAGGAGAAACAAATCTGCTGGGTTTGTGCTGAACCAGCTGCTGCTCCCTGAGGGCTCCTCAGGACACGCCCTGCCCATGGATCTCACTGGGATGGACCCTGGGGGTCCCACATGGATCAAGGTGACACCATTCCATCAGCTCTGTCTCATCTCAGATCCTTCAGCCCTTTTGTGTCCATTTCCTTGTGGATGTTGTTTGTCTGTTGTGGGTTTGTTTTTTTTTTTTTTTAATTTATTTCTTTGGTTTTTATTTTGTTCCAGCTCCAGCTGTATTTAAGGATTATCCTATGGGATACCAAACCCAGACCCTCCCTTCTCTACAAAGTCTCTTCCATGGACTCTCAGGAATCAGTCCCTGCCCTCTTCCTCCATCCTCCAAAAGTGATTTTCAAGTTGTGGACTCCAAGCCCCAAAGATTTTAATTCCTAATGGATTTGCAAATCGAGCAAAAGAACATTGGTTTATAAAACCATTATCAGGTTGTTAAATTTTGCATTCTTCCAATGATCAGCAGACTGGAAATTTTACATTTTAAAGTGCAAGGGGGTGGAGGGTGCCCCACTGCAGAGCAGTGCCAAGGGCACCTGAGTGTCTCACCTCTGTTCACTTGCATGATTATAATATTAGATAAAATATATATAAATATTAATAAATAAACATGGACAGATCTAATGGTGATATAACCAAAACTGGTGCTTTATTTGCAAGGCAGAGGCCAGACAGAGCCAACCAGCAGAGGTGAGATAAAACTTCAGAGAAATGCCACAAAAATGTCTAGGATGAGAGAGGCAGAGGAGGAAGGAGCCTGAGGGAGCAGCTGTGGGTTCAGGGCTTACAGGGGCAGCAAATGCAGCCACTGCTGCTCCTTGTGAAGGGAAAAACCCTCAGCCATGGGGTGGGTGATGGATCCCAGCTCCTTTAACCCAAGAGCAGGATGGACTCATCCCCCACAGCAGCCAATTCACCCCCAGCCTGGGCCAAAGGCTTTTCCTGCTGAGTTTTGGGGCAAAAAGCCCCAGACCAGGTCAATTTAGCAGAGCCCCACTGCTGCCCCAGGGCTGGCTCAGCACCCTCTGACACCCTTTGCAGAAGGAATCGCCCACCCTGGCAACGCCAGTGCAGTACCAGAGATGAAATAACTCTGCTGATTGCTGGCCGTGCTTTCACATCAAGCTTCTCCCAATTCTGGGAGTGCCACAAGCATCCCAAGTTCCCAGCACACCTTTCCTGGTGTGCACACTCAGCCTCTGGTGTTTCTGGGAGCAGCTCCTGGTTCATGATCACCCCTGACATCCCTCCCAGCTCCCCCTGTTTCCCCATTATCAGCAAGCAGCTCTGCTGTGCTAGACTGCTGATCCTCATCTTCATATTGATTAATCTCATTTTCACATGCCTCACCCTGATTTCCAGCATCCCCAGCCCAGGCTTTTCACAATGACTCATTTGCCAGACAGATTTGCCTTGCTGGAACCATCCCCAGCGTGGGAATGTGCTGGAGCAGTTTCAGGTACGAGCCCAGATTTTGTGCAGCTACATGAGGATAAGTCAGAAATGCTCGTTCAGAGCCATTCAAAACCTCCAGGAGTGTGGGGAATAAACTGAGTCTGTCCCACAGTGTTTGCCTCCCTCTGTCTCAGGCAGGGAATATGCCAATCATGCTTGGGCTTGATCGTTATCAATGTAATTAAAATGCAATTTATTTTTTTGGATTAATTTGCAGATTAAACAGAGCCGTTTTATTGCGTTTATCTCGGACATCTAAAATATTTCAGCATTTACCATTACCAAGTTAGCCAAATAAATCTTTAATTTAGCATAATTAGATTTGTTTAAATTAAGAAATGTATTGATATTGCAAAATAGTTTCATATCCATTTGGAACACTAAATTAGAACTTAAAATAACTTGTAGTTTTCTCTGCTTTCCCAGTGTACAGGTCATGAAATAAATTTATCCAGCAGAGCACACGCTCTTCCCTACACATTAATGCAGACCTTACAACTTTTTCTACCATTACATCCACCCTGCGAGCCTGTGCTGGCAAGGAGGGAAAGGAATCTGTGGTGTTGAGCAGATAAAAGCACAAAAAAAGCTCTGGAAGTGTCCAAAATCAGGAATTCAGGGCTGGGCGTCTCCAGTGCCCAGAGCTGGGCTCTGAGCCTGGCATGGGACAGAAGGGCTCCAGTAGGGTCAGTGCTGCCCCAGTGCCCTGGTGCTGAGCACACAGAGACACGAAAACCCCTCTGGACGTGTCCAAAATCAGGAATTCAGGGCTGGGGTGATGCCCAGCCCATCCCCAGTGCCCAGAGCTGGGCTGTGACCCTGGCATGGGACAGAAGGGCTCCAGCAGGGTCAGTGCTGCCCCAGTGCCCTGGTGCTGAGCACAAAGAGACACAAAAAACCCTCTGGACGTGTCCAAAATCAGGATTGCAGAGCTGGGGTGATGCCCAGCCCATCCCCGGTGCCCAGAGCTGGGCTCTGACCCTGGCACGGGACAGGAGGGCTCCAGCAGGGCCAGTGCTGCCCCTCCGAGAGGCTGGGGCTGGGCCTCTCTCCCTTTCAGTGGGAGCTGACATTTCTGTGGTTGTTTCGCTCTTCTCCAGCAGGGAAGGCTCAGCAGGAGTTCAGGATTTCGGGGGATATTTCAAGGTGATTATTTTCCTGTGCCACCACCGTGGCCAAACCTCTCCTTCACGCCCAGGTCTGTGCCTGCACTGCAGCTGCCTTCCCACCTGGGGCTGCCTCCACAGTTTCCACATTTCCTCTAGAATTCCTTTGACTCTTCTACTGCTCAGTCCCTAATTTTAGGAAACTCTTCTCGTCTGATGACCCGGCTCTTAAAAACCTCACTTTAAAACCCCGTTCCATCAGCGCCTGCATTTTTCATGAACTTCGGGTGCATTTGGGCTCAAGGACGGCTGATTCTTTATCTCAACACGAGGAAATAAAGCCCAGCATCCCAATTCCTGAGCTATTAACAGATCGTTCCCTTCGATCAGCTCGACGAGCAGGATCAAAAGCAGCATTTTCACCTCGATCCCTGATTGTCCCCGCAGGCTCTGGGGACACTGTGGCTGTTGTGGCATTGCAGGGCAGGACATGTTTATGAAAAGCTGAGCTCCCTGAAGGTGTCAGGGTGTGTGAGGAGGAAATCTGGCACTGCTGAGCACGAATCCTGCGCAGCACAGAGGGGACACTGGTGGGAGGGTTTATTGGGGTGGGAATGGTTCCTGCTCCTGTGGCATCCCAGAAATGCTCTGGGCACTAACGAGAGACTCGTCAGTGGATATTGGGAGGAGGCAGAAACACCAAGGAAAACATTCCAGAGGAACTGGAGGTTTGCAGGCAACAGAGACTCCTCAGGACTCTCCCAGAGCCCGGGGAAGGATCCAGAGCAGGCTCAGGAGATGGGACACAGCAAAGGTCACCCAGAGAGCCTCTCCCAGCTGTGCTGCTCTGCTCAGACACACACAGAGCCCCACTGGGTCCAGGAGAGCCTTCCTGATGTGAACCCAATCTCCATCTCTCATTATCCTGCAGCCTTCAGGGGGATCTCTGCTCTGACCTCACAAGAGAAAGGTTTGAGGAGCTGGAGGGAGAGGAGGCTGCTCCCAAACCTTCATTTCTCCCTAGCACAGCAGAGCCTCTCTGGGTCAGCAGCAGCCCTCTATCCTCTGTCACAGCTTTCTTGGGGTTACACCCTCACTATTGCAATGAAAATGCCTTAAATAAGTTTTGTTTTTTTTTGTTTTTGTTTTTTTTTTGTTGTTGTTGTTGTTTGGTTTTTTGTTTTTGTTTGTTTGTTTGTTTGGTTGGTTGGTTTTTTTTGGCTTTTTTTTCATTAAAAGTGTTCCTATTTCTGAGGAGCAGGAGGGACCAAGCAGCCCCGAGTTCTGCACCACCACATCTCCTGTTCAGCCAGTTATTCACCAATAAAGCTTCACTGAAATGCCTCCCGCAGCACTTTCAGCCTGAAAGGGTCTCAGCAGAGGGGCAGTTATCAAGGAAAAGGGGATCCACACATTTCCTATGTCCATAAATGGGACTGTCACAAACCCACGCAGCTCCTTCTGTCCCAGAAACACAGGGCAGCATCGCCAGAGCTGGCCATAACCCCCTTTCCTGGGTGAAAGAAATACACTTTTCGTAGCCCTGAAAGAGCAGAAGAGCCTCTCTCCCCCCTTGGTTTTCTCCAGGTAATCTAAAATTCAGCATTCAAGGTGCTCTTTCAAAAGTAGGTTACCTCCCGATGAAAACAGGAGCTGGAATTTGTGCTGACAGTGGTGGTGATGTCAGTGCTGTGCCTGGGTGAAAAACCCCCACAACACACCCAGAACAAAAGATCCCTTCCCTTCCTCACTGAAATTCCCCCTCTTTGGCTCAAGGACACCTTTCACCACTCCAACCAGCAAGGAAACCCCCTCACACCCGGCTGAACTGGGAGCTGCAGAGCAACGCGCTCACTCTCACCACAGGGCAGCACAACTTTCTAAACTTCTAGCAGATTTTTTTTTTATTATTTTTTCCCCCTTTAAAATAAAACAAACTGATTTGAACACCAAAAATCCATCTCCTGTGCCTGCTCCTAGAGCTGCAATTCCTCCAGTCCTTCCTGTAAGATCTCAAGCACAAAAGCTCACACTCATTTTCACCACAAGGCAGCAAAACTTCCTAAACTGCAAAGACTTTTAGCAGATTTTTAATTTTTTTTTTTTTTGGCATTTTTGCCCCCTCTAAAATAAAACAAACTGATTTGAACACCAAAAATCCATCTGTGCCTGCCCCTGGAGCTGCAATTCCTCCAGTGCTCCCTGTAAGATCTCAAGCATAAAAGCTCACACTCATTTTCACCACAAGGCAGCAAAACTTTCTATACTTCAAAGGCATTTAGCAGATTTTCGATTTTTTTTGGCATTTTTGCCCCCTCTAAAATAAAACAAACTGATTTGAACACCAAAAATCCATCTGTGCCTGCCCCTGGAGCTGCAATTCCTCCAGTGCTCCCTGTAAGATCTCCAATCTTCCCACAAAAGCTCACACTCATTTTCACCACAAGGCAGCAAAATTTTCTAAACTTCACAGACTTTTAGTAGATTTTTACTTTTTTTTGGCATTTTTTCCCCTCTAAAATAAAACAAACTGATTTGAACACCAAAGCTCCATCTCCTGTGCCTGCCCCTGGAGCTGCCGTTCCTCCAGTGCTCCCTGTAAGATCTCCAGTCTTCCCAGTCAAGCACAAAAGCTGCTAATATAAATATTTGCAGGACTATCATGTGCTGGAGAGCCCTGAGTGATGGAGTGAGCTGGAATTTGCATCCCACTGGCCCTGGGTGCTGTTTCCAGTCTGCAGCAGGAATGTGGCAGCCTGACAGGGAGCATTAAACAACCAGGGGGGTTTCACACAGGGCCAAACGCTGCAGAGTGCTGCTGCTCCTCCTCGTCAGGAGGAAATCAGGGGCACCCAGAGGGCTGCAAAGGGAGTTAGGAGAGGCACAGCAGCAAGCCTGGATTTGCAGAGCCTGCCCTCGGGTGAAATCAGAGATTTGCTGCAGTTATTTTGGCCTTATTAAAGCTGAATGCGAACGTCCACGCGAGGAAATTTGTTATTGCAGAGACAATTCTGCATGAAGCTGTGCTATATTTGGAGACAATCAGCATCCTGCACTGCCTGAGCTGGCATCTGTGCCACGAGGGGCTCGTGGGGCATTATTCACTAATGACACAGAGGCCGCTGCTTTTCCTGGGGTGATAAACATCTCCTGAGAGCAGAATAAACGGGGTGTGCTGGGGAAATGCAAGTTTAGGGGGCTGGGTTTGTGGTTTGGTTTATTTTTTTAATGAAAATTGCTCTGAATTTTTTTTTTTTAACCAACATTTCTCCTTTCTGTCTTTATGGCTCTTCCCGCTGGTGTGGTAGGGGTTAAATCCTATCAAAACTTCAAAACAATGATAAATTAACTACAAGCAGCAGATCAGCACTGAAAATCCAGCCCCAAGAGTGGCCTGCTCCTGTTTGATGCCCTGCACGAGTCTGGCAAACTCAGGGGAAGGGGATGGGGCTCCTGTGAGACAGAAATCATTGTTTGTAAACACAGAATGGGTTTAAGCTCCTGCTTCTTCAGTGAGGCTGGGATTTCACAAGGACTCCAAGGCTGGGCTGGTTGTGAGCTATAACACTCTATAAATCAACTGTCCTTGGCAAACCAAACAAGTTTCTTCTTTCAGGAGAGGTTGGCAAGTGGAGTGTGATTCTTAGTGCCATTCTTAGAAAAGTAACATTGATTAAACAGCAGAAACTAAAAATTTAGGGGGGGAAAATTATATTAAACCAACAAGCTGTACCTGCACCTGGAGTACCTAAATCCCTGGTGAGGAAAACAAAAAAGTCTGGCTATTTTCTGTGAAGTTTCCAGGGGAAATGTCATCTTGTGATTTCTCCTCCCTCAGTGACAGACTCAGCCCTTTCCACTCTTGCCAGAGCAGATCTGATTGCCTGGCTTCTGCTCCCTGTCCTGGTTAAAAGCAGTTTTGTCAGCTTCATGGCTTTTCCTCATCTTTAGGATGAATGATGCTCTGGAATTGGTCCTGAACAACCCAGAGCTCTGCAATCCCATGGCCTGTCCCCCTCCAGCTTTTCCTGTGTCAATCCTCTGAGGGGGTAAATCGATTTGAGTGTGAAAAATAAAAGAAAAAACCCCAAGCCCCTCTAAAAATAACCCAGCCAGCAGCTGGTTCAGGCCTGCTCTGACACTGCTGGGTGTGGGGGACAGGAAAATCCCCCCAGTGTCTCTGAGCTCTGGTTCCAGCCCAGCTGTGAGGAGCCAGGGTGACTCCAGCAAACACTGGAGCAGAAAATGAGAGCTGCCACAGGCTCTGGGAGATGGCTCCAGGCACAGATCCTTCCTTCCTTCCTTCCTTCCTTCCTTCCTTCCTTCCTTCCTTCCTTCCTTCCTTCCTTCCTTCCTTCCTTCCTTGCTTCCTTCCTTCCTTCCTTCCTTCCTTCCTTCCTTCCTTCCTTCCTTCCTTCCTTCCTTCCTTCCTTCCTTCCTTCCTTCCTTCCTTCCTTCCTCTCTCCCATCATTAACAATGCGTGTTCTGATGAGCCACAGCCACTGCAATCTGCTCCAAAAGCCCAAAATAAGATTCCAACACATTTGGATGCTTATTGGCAGTTTGCATTCTCTACAAACACGATTCTCCACTCGGGTCATGGTGCCATCCCAAACTCCCAGGACGTTTTTGCAGCTAAGCTCTAAACCCCTGGAAGCAGCATTTTCTCCTGGAAATGCTGATCCAAGCTCAACCGGAGCAGCAAGGAGAGTGCCACACACCATAAAAATAAAAGTGAATCATAAAGCAGTTAAGGGTTGATTACTATCAAATACCTGGGCTTGAAATTTTGATTCAGACTTGGGGTTTTTTTGTTTAATTACATCTCATGACCTAGGGATACTTTTTGGACAGATAATGTCTGGGGAATTAGATCAAAGATGCTTTTTGTACCTTCAGAATGCAGCACTAATGTGTTCCGTGGTCTCCTCGAAGCACAAAACACAAGACTTTGAAAGTTATTTGGTCTACTTGTAAATAACAGTGGGAAGTGGAGCTTGCAATTAAAGAGAAACTCCTTCCCTCAGCTCCAGCCAACCAAAATTGAGATTTCTAGGGGTAAATCAAAAAAAAAGAAAGCGAGAGAGAAGAAAGGAAAAGCCTCCCAAGATTTCAAAGATGCCTGGTAGGAATATTTCTTAATTGAGCCATGCTTTAGAGCTGCATGGAATTGTTCTTATTAAAAATTGAATAAGAACAGAGGAGAAGAACACGGGAGCTTTTGAGAGATTAGAGCCTTGTAAGATTTACTTAAAAGGTTTCTATTAGACTTCAGGGGTTCTCTCACGTCGTAAAAACTCACCTCTACACAAAATAATCTGCAAAATTTGGGTTGCAGCCACCAAGACCTGCAATCAGTTGGTGAGAAACCAAGAACAGCCTTTCTTTGCAGGGCAGTGGCAGTGCTGCTGCTGGATCCCTGGGCTCGCTTCCTTTGCCAAGTGCTCATCACGTTGTTTCTCAGCTTGACAGGTTCATTTCCAACCCACACTTCCCCCTGAAATCTCTGATTTAACTCACTGAGAGTTGCCCCAGTTCCCTGTTTCCCCATTTCCAGTGGGTTGGATATCCCAGAACTCACCACAACTTTCCTTACCCTGACAACATCCCGTGGATCTCAACATCCAGAGGGACCACAGGGATTTTATCTATTAAAAAAAAAAAGTCTCCCACAGGATGAGCAGGATATAAAACTTGGCTTAAAATCACTGCAAACCCCAGCCCCCTCCTGGAGTTTTATCACCTTTCTCCTCTAAAATTGCAGGTTTGCTTCGAAATCCTCAAAAATGCCACCTGCTGTCTTATTTTGGAGCCCACCTGCACGAGTGGAGCTGGGAGATTCATCAGATGGAGGCAAAACCCCTCTCTCAGCTCCTGGGCTCACACCTGTGCCAGCCCTGCCCCTCCTGCACCGTGCCAAGCCTTCCAACACTGCCACACTTTGGGCACTGCACAAAGGAAACCCTTCAGGGCTTCTGGGCAGCCCGAGGATCAGCAACTCTGCTGATCTTGGCTCATCCTTGGCCCTCCCAGCTCCTCACAGAGCATCTCCCCAGTAGGGTTTTATTTAGCAAAATCTCCAGGGGCACATTCCCAGCCCATTCCCCTCTTTGCAGGGCTGTTGTGTGGTTTAAAGGAGGCAATCCTGACTCCCCAGAGTCACCAGTGGGCAGAGGAAACTTCAAAAAAAAACCATGCTGTGAGTGTGGATTGGGCTGATATTGCAGAAATGTGGGGGTAAAAATGCTGTGAGTGTGGATTGGGCTGATATTGCAGAAATGTGGGGGTAAAAATGCTGTGAGTGTGGATTGGGCTGATGTTACAGAAATGTGGGGGTAAAAATGCTTGGGCTGATGTTACAGAAATGTGGGGGTAAAAATGCTTGGGCTGATGTTACAGAAATGTGGGGGTAAAAATGCTTGGGCTGATGTTACAGAAATGTGGGGGTAAAAATGCTGTGAATGTGGATTGGGCTGATATTTTTTACGTGGGAATAAAATTGCTGCTAATAGACTTGGTGTGCACTAACAGCAATTAAAGATTTACTGCTTTGCTTTAGTTTGAAGGGGGGCAGCTCTTGTGATCGATCAGGAATCTGTGGATTGCTGAGGAAAATAAAAGAAAAACAGAGGGAAAGCAGGAATGATGGATTTAACGTGGGAATTTGGAGCTCCCCAGGTTTGTGTGTCTCTGCCTGAGCAGCTGAGGAGGTGCAGAGCATCACT
>JAVTVJ010000686.1:22500-132500 GCA_034509425.1 Eopsaltria australis
AGTGGCTCCTTTAGGGATCTGTCCTGGCTGGGATCCTGCTGAGAAATCCAGATTCCATCCCATCAGCCAGGCTGGTGTCCCTCTCCTCGGGATTGCCCGCAGAGCTCAGCCCTGCCCTGCCAAGCAGAGCCACGAGATTCCCTCTGGAATAGCTCAGGAACTGCTCTGTGTTGTCCTGGCTTAGCCTCCTTCTGATCCCATCCCATCCCATCCCATCCCATCCCATCCCATCCCATCCCATCCCATCCCATCCCATCCCATCCCATCCCATCCCATCCCATGGATCCCATCCCACCCCATCCCATCCCATCCCATCCCATCCCATCCCATCCCATCCCATCCCATCCCATCCCATCCCATCCCATCCCATCCCATCCCATCCCATCCCCCATCCCATCCCATCCCATCCCATCCCCCATCCCATCCCATCCCATCCCATCCCATCCCATCCCATCCCATCCCATCCCATCCCATCCCATCCCATCCAGCCCATCACTGATAACTCCATGATAACCATTTTTTTCCCCACTCCATCAGTTTATTTTAATCCCCCCGTTCCCCTCCTGCCCTGCCCCAGCAAACACCACTGCACACCCACGTTCCTCTTGTGTTTGGAAATCCAGCTCCCCAGTGCTTGGAAAATTCAATCCTACAACCCTCAGCTGGCTGGAAGTGATGCTTTCCATCACTTTTCATCCCAGGGATTGGCACAGGGATGTGGCACAGGACTCCTGGAATATTTAACGGCAGATAAGTTCAACTGCAAATGTCGGGAAAGGGAAGGGGAGGAGTTAAACAATTCCTATGTTCTGAGAGGAAACTGATCCTTGGGACCCACAGCCAGGGTTCCAAATCGGGCCCCATGCAGGAGAATGTGCTGATATTCCTCTGTTTGAGGACAGGAGCACGTGAAAATGCAGAGCTCTGCAAAGCCTCTGCCACCGGGCACAAATCTCAGAGCCAAGGAGCCGACAGCTCGGGAGGAGAGCCAGCTCCCATCCATCACCCTAAAGGTGAATCCCACTAACCACGCCAAAAAATATTTAGCAATTATCATAAAAGATCCCTTTTTAACGAGTGACTTTTTAATCGGCTCTCCCGTGCTGTAAATCAGCTGGTGCAGGCTGTTTTCCAGAGGCTGAGTGCTCCAGCTCTGAATTCCAATGGCCTGACAGACCAGGGCTGAGCAGGAGCCACCGAGGAGCCAGGAGCTCTGGGGGATTTGGGTGATGCAGGACTCTATAAAATCACTGTCATACACAGAGTTCTGATTTTTGCATCCTCCACCAGTGTTTGGGTGTTCATTTAGTGCTTGTGGAAGATGCCACGATGCCTCAGGATTTTAGATTTTTTATTTTCCATATGTTTGTAACCCTGCAGTTCTTTAGTGCACAGCTCCAAACTCCATCTCCAGTGGCAGCTGCTGCTCTCCCATTGGGGGCAGACACAACAATTCCTCTCCAGGCCTGGCAGACAAGGACAACTGAGTGTCCCAAGCCCTGAGAGATGGGAACAAAAGTGAATTGGGGGGAGCAAACTTGGGGTCAATGACTTCATTAGCTGAAGCTGTGATTGGGAGATGAACCCCAATGTGCAAATGGACCAAACTTATAAAAGTGTGAAACCCATGACCCATTGTCCTGGCACTGACAGGCACTGACAGACACTGTCCTGGCACTGTCCTGGCACTGTCCTGGCACTGCCCTGGCACTGACTGGCACTGACAGGCACTGTCCTGGCACTGTCCTGGCACTGACAGGCACTGTCCTGGCACTGTCCTGGCACTGTCCTGGCACTGACTGGCACTGACAGGCACTGTCCTGGCACTGTCCTGGCACTGTCCTGGCACTGACAGGCACTGTCCTGGCACTGTCCTGGCACTGACAGGCACTGACAGGCACTGTCCTGGCACTGTCCTGGCACTGTCCTGGCACTGTCCTGGCACTGACTGGCACTGACAGGCACTGTCCTGGCACTGACAGACACTGCCCTGGCACTGACTGGCACTGACAGGCACTGTCCTGGCACTGTCCTGGCACTGGCAGCCTCTCCCCAGCCTCCTTTCCCAGCTCAGGGATGTCCTGGGGCAGAGCCCATGCCAGGATCACCACCCCAGGCTGGCAGTACCCACACCCTCAAGGACAGTATTTAACCCCAGAAGCACGGGCTGGATTTCCCACAGCTGCTCTGGCCACTGCTGCTAAACCCAAGTTCTTTACAGGGTTAGCTGTCTCTTTAAAAAGCAGCCTGTGCACACTGGAAAGTTCATTTCAATTACCATATTTAATAAATTAATTTGATAATGGTACAGAAAGATGTCTGACTGGAGGCTGCTTTCATCTCCAGCTTTACCCAGTTCTGTAGCAAGCTCCTGTTGAAATGGGGCGCCTGAAGAATGCCATAAACCCCCACAATAACACTCTCCCTAACCCCTGCTCCTGCACTCTTCTACTTCTTTAAGCCCCAAATCAGAGCATTCCCATGGCTGGATAAAGAGTGTTAATTTTTCCTCAGCATTCTCCCACACCACAGACATCTGTAGGGTTTAAAGATTTTAGAGCGTTTTGAGCTCTAACATCGTTCCTCTTGAACAAATTTGCATAACTAAAAGCAAACAGGAGATGTAAAAATGCATTTGTGTGATCATCACTTTAAGGGGTTGACTAAAACCTTTTTAGGGAGACAATTAGAAATGCAGGGGGAGTGTGGCTGATTTGTGTCTGTGACAGATTCTCTGCTCTGTCCTGGTGTGTTCTGAGCTCCCCATCCCCAGCTGGTGAACACCCCCATTAAACATTTCTCTTTTGACCTGTACACTTATATTTCATTGGAATACACTGCACAATATCAGAGTCATTTATGCAAACTCTTGGTGCAGTTGGTTTGGAGAGTGGAAAGTTGCAGGAAGCCAGACAGGAATAAAGGCCTTAAACGGCCCAGAACACAGCTGAGGTTTCTAGAAAATCCAAAGGTGATTTAATCCTGAGGTATTCACCTAAAAATATTCACATTTTCTATTTGTATGATACAGCAAAGAGAAAGCAGAACAAAGCTCTGTTCACTGGGTAGGAGCCATCCCAGCACAGGAATTTTAAGTCATGCACTTTGCCTCTCCCAGGCTGTCTCTCCAGCTCTTTCCTGCTTTAAATGTTTCCAGCACACAACTTAATTTTGCCCATTTACCTTCCTCCCAGAACTGTCCTCTTCAGGGCAGCACAGAATGAATTGGCTGTGTGTTTATGAGTTATCTGGGCCCTTCTTCCCTGGCTCAAGATGTCTCATGACGAGATTTCTCACCCATCACTAATTACTCCACTTGCACAGGCCAAGGCATTCCATCCCAACACTAACAGCCATGCAATTTGCTCAATTCAACACCTTTCATTTTTGGAAAAATAAATTAAAAAGGTTTCCTGAAACGCTCTGAAGGCATCCCTGAGTTCTGAGATGTGCACTGGCATCCTGAGTGCTCTGTGAACTTGTCATCCTCTCTGAAGCAGTGGGGAAAAAACAACAACAGGGCATTTCCTGGAGGAGCCACAGCTCTTTTCTGAGCAGTGAAGAACAGGTTCCAAGGCAAGAGCAGCCTTTTCCATCAGAGGCTCGTGATGCAGGGCTGGGGCTGCAGCTCTGCCTGCCCAGGATCCCAAAAGGGACACCAGGAAAGGGAGCTCTGAGTGCTCCATGGACAGAGCCTGTCCTGTGCTGCCTGCCTGGCAGTCACAGACGCGCTGTGGGAGGGAACAGCACTTTGCTTGCAGTTTGATTTCCTCCTGCAGGTGCCCAGAGGCTCCTGTGGCTGCAGGAGGCAGGAGCTGGCACTCAGCAGCTGCAATGAGCACTGCTCCCCTGGCTCCCTGCTCGGAGCCTGCAGTCCAGCTCCAGGAGATGTTTGGGATGCAGACTCGCAAATGGAGCAGATCCCAGGAGGCTTCACCCACCCAGCTGCAGACATCCTCACTGTGGCAGCTGCTCATCACTCCTGAAAGATCCCAGGGAAAGCATACCCTGTGGAGAGGATGAATCAGAGACCTGAGGAGGGATCCTCATGACAGGAGGGAGAATCAGCATCCAAACTCTTCCTTCCCCCTCCACAGCTCCGCACAGGGAGAAGCCCTCATATGTTACAATTCCACAGTTTTATCAACTTCCATGGGGATCCACGGGGGCAGAGCAGCCCCAGGAGCACCCAGAGCCCAGCAGCTCCTCCTGCTCCTCCCTGGCTCTGGGAATGGTCACCAGGAGCATCCAGAGCCCCTCCTGCTCCTCCCTGGCTCTGGGAATGGTCACCAGGAGCATCCAGAGCCCCTCCTGCTCCTCCCTGGCTCTGGGAATGGTCACCAGGAGCACCCAGAGCCCCTCCTGCTCCTCTCTGGCTCTGGGAATGGTCACCAGGAGCACCCAGAGCCCCTCCTGCTCCTCCCTGGCTCTGGGAATGGTCACCAGGAGCACCCAGAGCCCCTCCTGCTCCTCTCTGGCTCTGGGAATGGTCACCAGGAGCACCCAGAGCCCCTCCTGCTCCTCTCTGGCTCTGGGAATGGTCACCAGGAGCATCCAGAGCCCCTCCTGCTCCTCCCTGGGCTCTGGGAATGGTCACCAGGAGCACCCAGCAGCTCCTCCTGCTCCTCCCTGGGCTCTGGGTCACCTCTGGCACTGCCAAAGCCAAGCCCCATCCCCAGCTGGCAGCAGTGCAGCCCTCAGGGTGTCCCCAGAGCCCTTTATCCAGTCCCTTTATCCCTTTAGCCCGTCAGGAAACGTTTGCTCAGTACAAAGTGAGGGAGCACAGCACCAGGGGAATCACCAGAGCCTGATCCCAGCCCAGCTCAGCCGCTGCTGCACCCTGCTCCTTATAGGAGGAGTTCCTGACACAAGCAGCAAAAGGAGATTTTGATGTCCTTTCATCCTTCATTGTGGGGAGGCTCTCCCTGCTCCAATCCTGTCCTCAGCAATCCTGATGGGAGGGAATTTGCAGCCCCCAGACAGCTCAGTCCAGGCTGGCACCTTGCAAGTTCATCCACGGGCTTTAGACTCAGCGCAAGGGTTTTTATTTCAGTTGTTGCACCCTGGTCTCAATCCAGGGTAGCTTTAAAAGCTAATGATCAACAGTAAATCAAGTTTACTTCAAATTAGGAATCTGCCTGTACTCAGTGTGCAGCATTTCTTAAGGAAAAGAGGCTTGCAGAGAAAACCTGATTTGGTTTTTGCTTTCCTAAACACATCAACTCAACACAGAGCACACAAAATTCCAGCTGCATTTCGTTGTCACTGACTCAGCTCAGAGCAGAACAACACCCATCACACTGGCCCAGAAATCAGGGAAATATTTAAAAGTAAAGCTAAAAAGGTGCTCAGTAGAGATTCACAAATGATGGGGGCATTACAAGGCATTTTGATCTCTGCTAAGGAATATTCCCACTGATATCAGTAAGAGTTGGATGCACACTCAGAGGCAGAAGCACACAATTGTTTGCTGATAAAATAATTTTTAAACTCAGGAAATGAATTTTTGTTTTTCCAGATCTCAGATTCAGAGATTTTATGAAGATGAGAGTGCCCTGACTGGGAAATAATTTCTGTTTCAGGAAGCTCATTTCTTTGAGGCAAAGAACCTGGAAGTTTATAATGCTCACCAGAAATGAGTACTCATTTATTACGTAGGGATGTGTCTGTGCTCTGAAGTATATGGGACATGGGATGAAATCCTGGACCCATTCGAGTTAATAACAGAACTGCCACGCTTTAAAAGGGTGTTAGCCTCTCTAATTTACAGTCTAAGAGCAGATATTGGACCCTGGAAAAGTTTAATTTGAACTTCAGGGCAGAACCAGACTGCATCAGACTGGAAACCTCTCACAGATTTCAGGAACCACTCAGCTGAGTTGAAGCAACTGCATCACAACAAAACATCTCCAGAGATGGCAGGGAATAATATTGATCTAAAAAGGGAGTGAAAGATCATTGGAAAAGGAGAAAAAAAAAAAAAAAAGCCATGGCAAAAACAGACACTGTGGACAAACAGCAGAGAAAAAAAAATAAACCAATTCAAAATCCTCAGGGAAAGAGAAATCAGGTCCTCATGATTAAAAAAAGAAAGAAGCCCCCTGCCAGTGCCCTGTTAAGTGTACAAGCTTGCTGCACTGAGGAATAGAGTCTGCTTGAAATTAGTATAAATCTCCCAGTGTATTAAAGCAGCAGCAGATGAGGGTAGCTATGGTAATTCCAGCACTTTATTAAACACCAGACAAATTGAAGAGTACATTTCCTGCTTTTTGAAAGGAATGAATGATATCTGCTGATTGGGGGATGCTGAGGGCAAGGCAAGCTGCCTGCAGTGGCTGCACCCAGAGCTGCAGTACATCCATCAGGACATTTAGTGGGGCTTTCCACGGCAAAATGGTGCAAGGAGAAGGGGGGAACTGATTTTTTTTATTGCTAAAATTAATTTTATTGCGGTGCTAACTAACCCTCTTCCCCCCTGGAATGGCACACAAATAAAGAAGGATGGCTGGGAAGGCTCTTCCCTCTCCTGTTTGCAGCAGGGCTGAGCTCTGCACCGCTCTCCTGCCCAAACTCCAGCTCAGAAAACAGATCCATAAAGAGCAGGGGATCTGATTAGGGAAAAAAGGACATTTGTATTTTGACCGTGTTTTATTTTTAACATAAACCATCTTGAAAAAAAGTTTTATGATTTAGCATTTATGAATGACTAGATTTTAAGAGAATTGTAATATTTTTTTAGGGTATTTCAGCTCCATGAGTTATTTCTTGTAGATTCAGATAATGACATTATAAATCTTTCTGTGGAGGCAATTACTAAGGCAGAAATGGCCTATTCCCCATTGGCTTTTAGGCTCAGCTTACTGACATATTACAAGCAGGCTTACCATGGTCATTAAAAACTGATCTGGGATTTATTGTACCTCTTTAAACTCTCAGTACTTTGAAAAGTATTGAACAGAAAGGAATACAAGGTGAAGTTACAAAGAGATCCAACGAAGCAATCAGGGGAAAAATAGGCTTAATTTATCCCAGCAAGGCCCACCAGAAGCGCCACAAAAATATTTGAAATTGAGCTTTGAGTCCTTAATAGAGATCACTCCCACGAGCTATTAATCATATCAAATGGAAACACTTTTAACCAGAGGGTTTGGGAACAGGAGGGACAGCACCACGAGATTACAGGGCAGAAAACAAAGCCAAGGTTTTGAGTCTGCCAATAATAACAAAAGAGCTGCCCAGACAAAAATGAAAAAAAAAATTCAGCTACAGCAAATTTCCTTGCCTAGATCCCAGCCACCTGCAGTGCAAGCAGGAATTTTCTCAGTGCTTGGTGTCCACCCCAGCCCTCATCTCCCTGCACAGCACTCGGGATCTGAGCAGTCCCTGGGGAGCAGCAGCACCTGGGCAGGGGAGCCCAAACCCTGCCCTGAGCCCATGGAGCCACAGCCAGGCCAGGAGGAGAGCAGTGCCATGGATGTGAGCAGGACTGGACGGGCAAAGGTCAGTGCCAGCCTTTCTGTTCATCACCTGCTCAGGATTCTGCCCAGCCCTGGGCTGAGGAGCTGCCCCTGAGCTGCTGCATCCTCTGGGACGTGCCCTGGGCTGGGGTTGGGGAGTTTGGGACATCCCTGATGTGCTGCTCTCCCCTCTCCCTGTGGGGTTTGTCCTTTCTGTGGGGTGAGAGGCTGCTCAGGGAGCTGGGCTGGGCTTTGTGTCTGCTGGGAATCCCCTTTGGTTCAGGCACAAACCCCCCCAAGGGTGAGCGGTGCCTCGGGGGCTTCCAGAGCTTTCCAAAACACAGCATTTGCTGTGCATGAGGGAGGAAAGGACCAACCCCCAGTCTCAGCAACAATTCTCCATTAACAGACCATAATTACCTGGAAAACAGCACCAAATCTTTGGGTTTAATCCTTAAAAATAAGTGGCAATTTGGTTATCTTTCAATCTGTGAATGGACAGCAGATTTGTAAGGGATGGTGGTTCTGGACCTTTCAGAAAACCACGCTAGAGATGTTTGAGAGCTGTTGATCTGAGAGCTAAATGTCATTCCTGCTTTGTGAGTCATCAGAAGCTTCCTCAGATGATTGTGACAGACACAACATATTTGGATGCTGTGGAACGTACTCAGTTGGTCAACACTCATTTGAAAGAAGATGTTCTAACATCATTTTCATTTCCAACCTGAACCCAAATTATTGCAGGTAGTCTAAAAGCACAGCCTTTTTGTCAGGCTTGCATTTTCCAGAGAGATTTGTCACTCTAAAATTCTCTTTACTTTTCCCCAGGAATAAACTGAGCTGTATTTGAAAATAATGGCTTTAATTATAATTGGCATATCTGAGCCTACAGCTAGTGCCAGTCACTTTACTAAGTGACATTACTTATGACACTGGCAAGATCAGAGTCTTTTATCACTTTTTTTTTTTAATTATTAATAGGAGACAAATTTCCAACCTTCTCTAATATCTGATTATCTCTGGCTAACTGGAGATGGGTGAAGATAGAGGAGGATCACATCCACAACTGGGGCCCCAGCAGTAATCCCTAAAAACCCATGGCACTCAGAGTGCAGAAACTTCTCCAGATGAGCAGAAACCCAAAGATTTACATGCCCTTGGACTAAAGTGGCTGTCACAAGATTGCTGGGTGTAAATCAGGGGTGAGGACACTCTGCCCCAGAAGTGGGCACAGCCCACGACCTCAGCTCGTATTTTTGGGGTCTGCTGGCATCCAGTGCGCCAGAAGTGCCTGATGGATCCATGCATCCATCCCTGCTAAAACGAGGAGAGATCACAGTGGAGATGGGCTGAGGGGAAGGGGTGGAGGGGGAGCTGCTGGTGCAGCACCAGACAGGGCTGAACTGAGGGTGCAGCATCCCCTGCCCTGTGCACAAAGCCAAGCTCAGGCTCAGCTCACACCTAGCCAGGGGAAGATGAATTCAGGGAGGGCAGCAGAGCCTACAGCAGGATGGCACCACATATGTAGGATCAGCCTCACACACAGAGGATTTGTCCAAAATCCTCTCCCCACGAGGCCGAGCCCATTTGGAGCCACTCCTCGTCCTTGGAGCGGGCACAGCTTTGATTTCCACCTCCCCAGGAATAACCTGGGCTCTCAGAGTGCCCTTAGGAGCCTTTCTAACCTGGCTGCAGGCATTTGGGGTCATTGCCAGCCCAGCACAGCTAAAGGGATCCCAGTGTTCAGTCTGAACTCCAGCCTGGGCTGGTGCATTCCCATTACTCCGACATCGAGGGCATTCCCAAAACATGAGCACAAACTTTTCCAGAGCATCAATTACAACACCAACCCCTTTATTATTAAAGCACCATCAGATGAACCCCCCTCAGAGCCCAGGAGATCCACGATGGAATTGTGCTGGTAGAGAAGCTCAGCACCCGCTGATTATTTGGAGTGCTCACACAAACATTATCCCAGACCTCACCTGACACTGGAGTGCTCCTGTCTGAGCCTGAGTTCCTCCAGCATCCTCAGCTGGGTAACACTGTACTGCAGGATATTTTCATAATTGTTATTTTTTTAAAATGTATTTTCCATAAAATCCAGAAGCACCACACGGAACAGCCTTAGAAAAGTTGAGGAATTTCCATGGTCAGGTGGAATGCAGTGCACAGAAATCAAAGCTCCAAACCCACAGGACAAATCAGAGAAAGAAAACACATTTAATTCATGTTTTCCTTTGCTTTGTCCACACTTAACTGTAGCCAGCAGCATCTCCCCTCACAGGCAGCTGATGTCAAGACCAAACTGAAACATTTCCAGGATCATTCCTTAGTGCACGCAGGCAGATTTCCAAAATGGTGAGAAATAATGAATAATGGGAATTTTGGTATGAGAAGTCTCTAAATAGACTCTTTTCCCCACAGAGTGAGCTGAAGCATCCCTGAGATTTTACTGTAAACTCCCACTGATTTCCACACCTTGCCCAAAGAGTCCAAAGATTCCCACTTCAATGGGAATTCAATGAAATTCCCAATTACAGTTCTGAGGTGTCAGCTGCTACCTCCTCCAGGTGAAGCAGGTGACCTCCAGGAGTCCCTTCCAAGCTGAATTATTCCAGGAACACTTGGGGAGCTGCTTTTCCCTGGTGCTGAGGATGCCATTTAGCGTGCTCAGAGATGAACTCTGCAGCAGGCAGGATGGAGTTGGAGGAATGCAATTTAAAACACATTTTCCTCGCAGATAATGCGATGTGTGGTTCTCCCAGGAGGAACACTCATGACCCATTCCAGTCACAACCCTTATTTATAGGTGGTGATGGGATGAATGAAACCTGCTGCTCCGTGGTGAGGAATTTTTGTGATGCAATAACCGAAGCAGCCATCGCAGAAAATTAGGTCCCTGTATGATTCTGCATGAGAACAACTTGAGGATTCTGTCTGAACTAAGTGATTTACAGCAGAGAAATATTTCTCCCTGCTACCCAGAGGGCCCAAATTGAATCTTGGATGGAACAGCTGCAGTTGTGAAGGACTGCACTGTGTCAATCCAGCTCCTGACAGCAGCTGAGCTGGGAGAAGGAACAATTTGGATTTTGCCCTTTTCCTGCAGATTGGCACAAGCGCTGCTCAATCCAATTCCAAGCCTAGAACCAATCTCCAGCATTTATGCCAGAAACTCAGGGGAAACGCTGAGGAAACAGCAGATTGTGAATAAAGATGCTGAACCCACAGCAGAGTGTCCTGGGCTCCCCTAAAAGGAGCAGGTGGGGCAGTGTTTGCCTGTCTCTGGTGGAGTGAACCTCCCTGGGGTATCAAAACTAAAAGATCAGGTGCACAAAACGTTGTGAAGAAATGGGAGACTCAAACTGCAAAGCTCACAAGAGATTCTGACTCTTCAGGCAAGGTCCAAGGCACAGAGGAGGAAAACTCAAGGTACAAACAGAGATACAAATTTCAGAAGCCAAAAAAGCTGTTTTTTATCTAATTTATAGGGAAGTCCAAGTGGAACTGGTTTGCACAAGCTTTTCAATTTGCTTCAGCTCAAAAAGGTGGAGGAAGCCTTGACAGATGCCCTCAGGATGGCCTCTGTGTTTAATTCTTTTTGGGAGTGAGTTGAGTGTCATCACAATGCTCCAGTCTTTGATAAGAAAGCTTAGAAAATATTTGGGCAGTTTAGCTATTTTAGAATAGTTTGCCTGCTTTGCAGTCCCCTCTCCCTCACCCTCCACTATTTAAACAATGGAAGCTCAGAGGTACTAATAGTTATTCCTGAAGAAAGGGTAAAGTGCCAAAACACAGAAGTCAAGGGAATAAGGAGAAGAACTTAGTGGGAGATTAACAAGAAATTTGTTTCTTTTAAATTTATGGGAAAACTGGAACAAATTCTCTGTGTGCTGTGCGGATAACAGCAGAAGGGTTTGACATTCTGCTCATGAAGACTGAATTCACTTCCACAAGGAAGGAGGGGCTGTGTGGACCAGAAGCAACAGACTCCTGTAACTTCTGGAGAAATTCCTGGTGGCTGGAGGTACAAAATCAGCTCCCAGGCTGTGCTCAGAGTATTTCTCACAGGTGGATGGGCAGGATGGGGCTGTACAGAGCGAGGCTCTGCAGGGGCTGGGGTTGGTGCTGTTCAATATTTTCATTAGTGACCTCATTGACAGCATGGATTTTGCTCATTCCACCTGCAGACAGCATCAGACTGGGAGGGAGCTGGGGGACAGGAGCAGAATCCAAAATGACAGTGACAAGGCAGAGAATGAAAAGCAGGAGCTGTTCAAAAGGGGCAGGAGCATCACATCTCATGGAGGCAGCAGCATCCAGCAGGGCAGGGTGAGGGAATAACAATTCTGTGTGAAAGAACTCAGGGACTGTTCAGTCCTGAATAGCTTCCACCAAAGCTGGGCCTCAGATGTGGAAAAACAGCCAAGAACCAGCCCCAGGTACTGGTGGCACCTCGAGATTGGGCTGACACAAGAAAGCCACATGCAGATCCTACTAAATTACTAAAATAATCCTCCATTTCTGCTTCAAAGTCCTCCTAGATGCAGAAATTGAGATCTAAACTCCACTGGAGAGGCACCTCTGCCCCCCAGGTCCTGGTCTGAATTGCTGCCAGGGAGGATTTTGCATCCCTAATTCCCAAATATGGTTTTCTTTAGGAAGAGGGTGGCAGGATCAGTTGCTTTGATGCTCTTGGATGACAAGAGCTGTGTGAAGGTGCCTGAAGTGCCTGATAACTCCACGAAGCCAGTGAGGGGCACAGCAAGAGAAAGCTGGGTTGTGAGAGGGTTACAAATCATGGATTCAGTCAGAGCCACAACTGGTTAACAGGCCCTGTGCCAGGAAATGTCCATCCCTACTGAATCCACGGGGAAAATTCCCTGGAAAGAGTTTATTTATGTGAAAATATGAGCACGGCACTGTTGGCAAGGTCAGTAAGGCTCGCAGGGATCTGCTTTGCACGAGGCTGCTCTGCACGAGGGGTACCTGGAGTTCCCACAACAATCCCAACCTCCCCTGAATTCCAAGGAATTCAGTGGCATCAGTCTGGAATTGTTTCTGTCTGCACCAATACCTTAACTATTCCTGTACTGGCATCTCTCAGGCATTTCTAACACTGTTATAATTCTGTTTAGATGCTGGTGCAAGGGTCTGACACAGGTTTCACACAAGAAGGGCTCACTCATCCCTGCAGCTCATTGTTCCTGGGCAGGGAAACTCCTGGGGCTCTCTGGGGCTCTGTCCTGACCTTCTCTCCTTTATCCATTTTGCTGCTGCCCACACCACGTTTGGAACAGGCACCTGCCTCCACTTTGCACCAAGACAAACAGCAAACAACAGCAGGAGAGCTCATCTCACTCAGTGCTCAGGAACCCCACTTCCCAAACTGGCACTCCCAGTGAAAATCCTGGAAAATCCCAATCCCAGCTGAAAACACAGAGAAGGAGGAGGAGGAGGAGGATGTAGGGCAGAAGTAACACCCAGCTGAGGCTGTTGCACGGAGAATTTTCTGTGTGACCCCAGTTCATTAGAGAGAAAGCAGTGATTTAAACTACCTAGCTAACCTCTTCCAGAGCTGTAGTTTATAATCATAAATCAGGCATGTGACTACCTGGAGGCGCTGGGAGTTTGCTGTTCCACTGCCTTACAGAGCTGGGAGGGAAGGAAAGTTCCCATTATTGGATCATGCAGCAGACATTGGTGCTTGAAATCTCCACTTACACTACATTAGCTCGAGGCAGTTCATTTGCTAAAATAAAAGAAACAAAGTGTAAAATATTCACTGACTTGCTCAACAAAGCAATCAACGAAAGGGAGAAAGAGAAAGAGGGAGAGAGAGAGAGGAGGGAGTGTGATCCCCCCTCCCTGCTATCACACTGTTGATAAATACCATTAATGTTTAAAATTATCTCCCCCATTCGCTTCAAATTTAAAAGTATTAGTGGCATTATCAGTCTGTCTATCCATCTCCCTTTATTTTGTCTGTCTCCTGCTTCTATTTTGTGTGAAATTTCAAGAGATGAATCCCATTTTCTATTAATTCAATGGCTGTCATCTTGCATTGCATCATGTAACCCAGATCACAACAACGAAATCTGGGGGCTTAAATTAATAATATTGCAACACATCCCTTTGAGGAGCGTCCTGCCTGTCCCTCTCCAGCCAGCTCAGGTGCTTTGCCCTCCAGTCTCAGCTTTCCTGGTGGGATTGCACCTCCACAGAGGCAAACAATCCATAATTGCTGACTGAATCCTCTGGCTGGCTGCTGGATGGCGTTGCTTTTAATGGGGTGTTGAGGTTTAACAAGATGTTTTTGCTTAAAAAATAAAATAGTTGGGAAAAAAGCTTGGGGGAATAGGAGATCTGTGTTCTCTGAGTGGCATTTTCCACACCTACAAATATATGCTGACAGGTAACTCTATTGCATTACAATTGCCTTACACACAATGTCAGCTAAAGCTACATGGAAAGTCAGCATCTTGGAGCACCTCTGCATCATGAAACAGCTGAGGGATCTGCTTAACTATTACAAGTTCAGCTGTAATTTCATTAGAGCCACTAATGCTCAGACAGGAAAGGCAAAAAAAAAAAGACAAAAAAGAAAAAGAAAAAGCCAAGATTATGTGCGAGTAAATCATCAGAACCACTGCAAATTCAGGAAGGAATAAAACATTCTGCCTAAAGGAAAATACACGAGATCAAAAATCCATCCTCTCCAACATTTACTGCTGTTATTCAGGCATGTCTCCTATTATGTTTTGTCATGTAGAAACAAATCCACTAGCAGGGATCTACACTTTTACTTTGCATTTCCACAAAGAAAGGATTTAAAAAAAAAGAGAGAAATATGACCAGGAGTTCTTCGGTGGCCGATCTGAACTATCAGAAACAGATGTTGAGCTGGGAGTGCCCACCTTGTTCTCCCCTTCCCTTGGAGCCTGGAGGAGCTGCAGGAATATTCATCAGGCTCTGAGCACTGACAAACAGATGAAGGCCTTGGTGAGCAGATAGGCACAGGATGAGAGGGGATTCATTAGGTAGCTGCTAATCGTGGAATAAGTTCCAGCCCAACCTGCTGAGTGTAAATGCAGATTTACCACCTTTGGAGCCGCCTGGTTGTACAGCTATTGATTTATGTTAGAATGGGAGTTCAAAAAAAAAAAAGAGAAGTTGTCTTTTGAAGCCTCGCTATCTGAGCACGGCTCCTTTGTCCAGGTGTCTTGGGGATCTCTCGCTGCAATTTTGATCTTTGTGTTCCAAAAGCCTTGGAGAGTCAATCCAGGTAACTTAAAAGTGAGATATAATCAGAAAGGATTTGGAAATAAAGTCTTTGCCTTGTCACATTAATGCGGCCCTATCAAGTGGCAGTTTATCAAGAGGCAGCTCACAAGGTTTTAATGAGCATGCTGCCTGTTCTTGTACAATACTAATTAATCCCATTTTTTCACACTGGTGTGATTGCTTCATGAAACCCGCATTGTTTTATGCTCAGCAGCAAAGCGGGCTCTCACTGATTAAATCTCCTTCCCAGAGCTGGAGCCTGACAACTGAATTATACCTTGCTCAAAATAATAATGGGTATCAGCTAATAAATACGGTTTAACACACACAAAACTATGCAGCCAAAATCACACCACAAAATAGGAGTTTGACTTATAGGCACAGCAGTGTTTCATTAAACATCTGTATTATAATTCACTGCTTTTCCAACTGATGTAATAACTTAATTGATGAGAACAAAGACAAGCTTATTTATTCACCCAATTGCTTGCTTCTTGACTAACGTTTTTCCTCGGCGTTATTGTGGAAATAAATATGCAATATTCTTTTTATAGAAGTCTAATTTAGGCCCCCTTTTTTTTTCCCCCTATTGAGAAGTCAACATCACAATCTGTTTCTGACAAGTCCTTGCTGCAGTGAAGCAAACCGCATTATGATAAGACAGCGGCGCCTTGTTTACCCTGATGTTCAGACGTTCCAGCAAAGGTGAGAGAGGTGTGATGCTCCAGGCAGTTAATAATGAATAATTGTCTGCAAATTTACATCCCAGGGTTCAAAAAGCTTCTTTTCTCCTCTTTTTTCCCTTCCCCTGCTCTCCCACATGATTTGGAGCTGCTTTCCCCACCTCAGCCAGGGAAGGGAGAGCTGCAAAGTACTAATGAGAGCAGCAGCGCTTCTCCCTGCAAGACCAGATCAAATCAGGGATGGCACAGGAATGAAATAATTTGGGAGAGTTAAAAAATATTTCTCCCCCCAGCTGGCAAACAGAACAAATTGTGATTTCTTTTTTTCCTCTCTCTTTTACGTGTGGCCAAAACTTAAAGTCTTTGCTTTTGCTCTCTGAAAAGAGACTTCACCACTTAGGATTTCCTTCAAGAAGTGCTCCCTGCTGTCAATAAAGCAGAAAGGCCATCATTAACCTTGGGTTTAATATAGATTTATATCTGGAGCTTTGGATGCCCTGGGAGAAACTGTTTATTATTTATCTCTCATTTGTAACAGTGCCAGCAAAGTGTGAGGAATCTTACAGGTAAATCTAAAGAAATAAAGGGGGGATAAGAAGAGCCCCATCTCCAGCCTCTCCAGCACCATCAACTGAATTTTGCAGCTGCATTTAATGGGAGAAAAAGGAGCAGAAGTTACAAAAATACATAATATTTATCCCTACCATCACCTCCTGAAATATTTACAGTCTGAGGAGTCTCTGGCAAGAGTTAGACCAAGAGAAAAAAACACTTTCAGGATAAAAATATTTTCCATTAATTGGTGCCACGTAACTTTTCGCACTGGGCTTTGTTGTTAAAAATATTGGTAAAATGAGAGTTTCTATAGCTTTAGGAATGACTCTGGGCCCTTATGGAAAGAAAGCTCCAGCAATAAATTGGAAAGGGCCATTCAATTAGAAAGGATACACGAGAAGGTGCTATCAGATCAGGCTTGGACTAAGATAAAAATAAAACAGCAGTTTGAAAGTTGTGCTGCTTTTTGATAGAACCACCAAAACAAGGAATGAGACAGCTCAGAAAATATGAACAATGAAAAATAAGAACCCCTGTATTCTCAATTATTCCAATTCCCTTGCAGTTGCTGTAATATCAGCATTTGCCTGAGGCTCCCCAGCCCCATCCAAACCTCCAAAGCTGCAGATCCCCCCAGGATCAGCATTTCCAGAGGCTTGGGAATGTCACTGGAGTGGTTCTCCAGGGCCAGGATTCCTGCCCTGTGTTATTCCAGCAGGGAATTTCCCCTTCTCTGCCAGGGGGGAGGGACAAAAACCCCAAAGCAGAACAAGCTCAGCTCTCCCCAGCTCAGAGGGGAAAAGCAGAACTTGGCAGAAGCAGAAGTTCCTGGGGAATCAGGCACTAAATCTATCCCACAAATACCATAACTCCCTGACAGATCCAGCTATAATTAGATCATGACCTATGTCTGATATTAGAACTCAATTTGTAGAATTGATGTGCCATATGAAATAAAGAGAATTAAGGAGAATAATTAATTCCTATTAGGAAAAACAATATTAAACCATCTGCAACGATGACTTCTCCATGTGCAAGTACCACACATACTGGCATAAAAAATGCCCAAACAACTTATTTATACTTTTATATATAAAAATACACGAAAGACACTTTCGATGCCCAGATGCAAACTATTTTTGAAAAATCTGCTTGTAAGAGCAGAAGAGTTTGAGTCTATCCCTATATAAAATAGCTACTACATTATTTTCTAATAATTCTGTTAAGGGAAAAAAAAAAAATCCCTTTCTCTTCTTCTAGAGAATCTAATTATTCAGTGACAGCAGTTGGCTGACTTGGGCACAACACAACATGTCAATTTTCAGTTGCTTACACAGTATCACAGAAACTGTTAGAAATTGTTTTGAAATCTGGCATACTTTGCAGTCATCCTAATTCCTCCAAGTGAGCCAAACCTGATTACATTTGGCTCACCCACAAAAGATCTGCAAGATGAGGAGAAGAACTCAAGAGATGAGGGAAAGAGACTCAAAAAAAATTCAACAAGGTTTCTTCCTCCCCGCTGCCTTCAGCTCTGCTTGGTGCAGCAGCAATTCCCCATCCGTGTGGAAAGGGAAGGGTTGGAGCTTTCTGAACCAACCTCAAATTCCCAAACTCTTTTTTTTTTAAATTTTAGAAATAGTGCTGTGGCATCTCCAGGAGGAGATTAGAATTTCCTGGAGGAATTTAAGAGACTGAGGAGAGCTCGTCACTGTCTGCAGCTTCCATCTCTGCTCTGGTGAGGCAGGGAGGGGCTGGGGCTGGGCCAGGGCAGGTTTGGGGTGGATTTAGGGAAAGGTTCTTCCCCCAGAGGGTGCTGGGCACTGCCCCGAGGCTGCCAGAGCTCCAGGAGCTGCCAGGGGTGCCCAGGGAGGGATTTTGGGGTGTCTGTGGGACTGGATGGTCCCTGTGGGTCCCTCCCAGCTCAGGGCATTTATAATTCCATAAATCCCATATTTCAGGGGGCAGTTGCTAATTACAAACTCATTAGTGCCCATCTGAACCCCCATCCCCTCACTGTGAGCCAGGCCCCACCTGGATCAGCATCAGAGCAACCCCAACATCCTCACCCAGTTCATCAGCCCTGGGGTGTACTGGGAATAAACCAGCTTAGGGACAAACCAGCTTGGGAGGGATAAACCAGCTCCATCTTAGGGACAAACCAGCTTTGGGACAAACCAGCTTGGGAATAAACCAGCTTTGGGACAAACCAGTTTATAAACAAACCAGTTTAGGAAAAAACCAGCTTTGGGACAAGTCATTTTAGGAAAAAACCAGTTTAGGAACAAACCAGCTTTGGGAGGTGGCAAAGGCACGATGGGAGCAGGTGAAGCACTCCCAGGGCGAGCAGGAATTCCATGGCCCCGGGAGGTGATGCTGAATTCCCCCCGCTCAGCTCCTGCCCCTCTCCCCAGGCACTGCTCTGCTTTTCCAGCCCCCAGCACTGCTCCCTGCAAGGCCTGGTCCTTCCAACTCTGCCTTTTTTACCAGATTAATTTCATGGCTTTCCTCTTGCATTTAAGCACGAGACATTTATGTTTAGGACAAAACACTCACACTTTTTCCATCTGCCAAAAACACACAGCTCTAAGTGTGGAAGCCCAGACCAAACCTCCCTTTCCTAATATGAGATTAAAAAATAAAAAGCTTTCTTATCTATAGTGCAAGGAAATTTAATTCAGTCTCTTTAAATTGCAACTCCAAGATTCGAAGTGTCTTTTTTTTATTGGATTCTTTGTTTGATAGACCAATGGAAAAAAATGTGAGGGCCATTATTCAAATGTTTGTGGGCCCTTTTAGCTAATGGATTCCAATCTATAATTCTGCACTTGTCAACAAGATAGTTCTTCAATCATATTAAGACTGCATAACTCAGTTCTGTCCAAATCTTCCAGGACTCCACTCTGCAAAGCAAATAACATTTCCCCAGGGAGGAAAACACGTTCTCATAATATCCAGATCTCAGGTTCTCGCTGTGTTTGCCTGATTTTTTTTGGAAAGCAGACAGATTTCTTGTAGGTGTGGCCCCATTTCCAGCCAGCCAAGCCCCCCCTCCACACACACACTCAGTGAAATATTCCAAATAATGAAAGTTTAGGGCAATTGTCTGTGTTCTCTGCATTAATACAGGGGTTTTTTTTGCACATGAGGCTTTCAGAGGAAAGGCTGTGCCTCATAAGCAGCTTAGAAGGTAAATAGTTTAAAAGTTGCCTCACATTTACATCTTTACAAAAGCTTGCCTCTCCCTTCCCATGTTGCATTATTAAAGGAAGAGCTGAACCAACCAGAAGAGTTTGCATGAATTTAAAAAATGAATGTTTTTAAAGAGGTTTCATAACTGGGCTTCAGTTTGGGGGATTGCTCAGCTGGGTTTGCGGGGTTTGTGGCACCAGGCCCCTACACACAGCCCCTCTGTGGGCAGGTATTTCATTTTCCCTTTGCATTAGAATGCACTTTAGAATGTTTTCCACCAAGGAAAGCAGCATTTAGCACTTGAAACTCAACATAAAAATGATCTCCAGACTCTCTGCAATGTCTTTTGGTCCACCCCTCCTCTGGTCCTCTGCACCTCTGACAGGGATCAAACTGTGCTGATTAAATCAGGTGCTTGTTATAATTACATTTCTAGATAATGATGCTTCTAGAACATGACAGAAAAAGTTGCTGTGTGCTCTACCTGTGATTTTTTTGATTGTGCTGGTATACAAAGAATATTCTTATTTTCTAAACATTGTTCCCTTAAACCACTTACTAAAATAAACTCAAAGGAGCAAACAGACCCCCCAGAATTAAATGTGATGTAAAGCTGGATTTAACATTTTATTTGGGCACCACAATTCCAGCCAGGTGTGCAACAAATTCTGGATGCCACCCTTAGTCCCAGTTTAGTTTTAGGTGGGCCTGTGAGGAGCAGGGAACTGCACTCAGTGATCCAGCTTGAGATGTTCTGTGATTCCAAGCAGTTACAAAAAGCAGATTGTGAGCTTTTTCCAGTCTGTGCGGATTTAGAAGAATATTTTTACTATTGCACTTTGAATATTTTAATACAATATATTGATTAGATAAAGAAATAATTCCAATCTAAGCAGAGCTCACATTCCAGCACCACGTGGTCATTTCCAGAGGGGTCAAAAAAATAGGGAATATTTCCCTATCCAGCCATTAAGGATAAGGCCCAGTGACTGCAAGCAGGTGAATTCCTGCACCTTTATGAGTTCCCACTCCCCTGCTGGGCCCGCCAGGCTTGGCAAGGTGGCCTGAACCAACTTTCCAGCCTTAAAAACCCCCCAGTGACCCAGAACCGTGGAGGGGCATCACCATGGGGATTCCTCCAACCCTTCCCTGGCTGCTGGAGGTTGAAGGAGAAGCAGGAGCTGGGACAGCTCAGACATTCCTGCAGCAGGAACCTTTCCTGAGCATCCCTGGAGTGGCTCTCAGTGCCTGGAGACAGCCCTGGTGCTCTGAGCCCCATCAGCCTGGGCTTTGCTGACCCCTCCTGCACTCTCCACCTGTACCTGGGAATTGGAGGTGGCAGCAGCCCCCGTTTCACCTGGAAAACATTAGCATAATATTTACCAGGAGAGGAAAGACAAAAACTCTCCCTAATGCAGGTTGATATGTGACTTTGCACAGCACTTTGAATGTTATTAAGTGTTTGAATTTCTTCCTGTGTCTTTTTAGCCTAGATGACTGTCTTTCTCTTTCACTGACAGCCTCTGCAGGACCAAATTGACAGCTCTTTAAAGCAGTCTGACAAAAAGCAGCATTAATTAAGTCATTGCCGGACTGTAATTGTGTTAAGAAGTAAAAATCTAATATGAGAAAAGGTTAGTGAGTCCTCTCTTGTGTCAGATTTTCTACTCTCTATGAATATTAATGTCCTTAATGAAGACAATCTTTGCCTCATCAAGCCGTTGTTCTGCATTCAGGTGCCAAATCCCTGCACCATTGATTTGTTTTTAAAGAACAAATATGTCAGGGGAGAGTGACTGTCCTGTTTCTTATCAACATCACAGGGAACGCTTTTGTATTCCTGGAAAGAGTTTATGGATTTTGTGTGTCACATACGAGCAGTGTGTGTGATGGCACGGGAGGGGTGTCGAGGTGAGGTAAACTAGTTCAGTAATTTAATAGAAGCCTCTCATTTTATCACGTTGGCATTTTTCTTTTTTCTTTTTTTTTTTTTTTGTGTGTGTGTTAGCAATATCCATCTATTAACGAGGTTACGATCAGCACTTTTAATGATGAAATATGAATTATCTCTCCCGAAAGAATCCTGCAGTTTAAGCACCAAAAATGAAGGAGCTGGGTGATAAGGCGCTGATCATCTCCTGCTGATTATCCCTCCCCTCCTCCTCCTCCTCCTCCCGATCCAGCAGATAATGATGATGGTGCTGATGAGTGATGATCCTTTTTAAATAGGTTGGAGGCCCTCAGGAGCCTGACTCTGCTGAGGAGCGTCTCCTGCACTTCTCAGCCCACACCTCTCCTGCATCCCCAAAGCTCCTCTCAGCCACCAAATCCTCGTGCATCCCCAGCTGCTGCAGAGCTGTCACAGCTTTGGGTTGGGATTGTTGCCTCCAGCACCCAGGGAAAGCTCAGCCTGCACTGGAACTCAAAGCTTTTCTCCTTTTCTCCTGGAATCTGTGAGAATCCTGCTGAGGGCATCAGAAGCCACACGAATTTCTACAGAGGGTGTATCCAAAAGGTTCCCGCCCCTCCTGAGAGCTGGGAGATAATGAATAGTCTGTTTTCCAAGCAGGAATCCTCACAGCAGCTCAATTGTAAAGAAATTGAGTGTGTGTTTTGCCACAGAAAAGCAACAAAATCCTGAGCGGTTCTTTCCTTTCTGGAGACAATCTCAGCATGTGCTGCACTGACACAACAACACCAGGGCTCTTGCAGACAAAATTCAACAGCTGAAGTTTTTCCCCGAGATGGATTCTGCCTGCCAGCAGAGATGGATGGGAGGAATGCTCAGTGGTGACAGAACCAACACTTCCAGGGGGAGAAAGGAGCAGAGGAGGTTCCTGAGCCCTCAAACTGCAGGAACAAGCTCAGAGCTGGGAAGTCTCCAGTCAAACATCACCAACACAAACCATCACCACAAACAGGAGGCACAGGTTTGTCCAAAAGGCAGTGAGGGATCCTCAGCAGTGGCACTGCCACATCCTCTGCCCCTGTGGAGCTCTGGGGCTGCATCTGCAGGTGATGCTCTGCCTCCACTGAGGGTTTTCCAGGTGATGCTCTGCCTTCACTGAGGGTTTTCCAGGTGATGCTCTGCCTCCACTGAGGGTTTTCCAGGTGATGCTCTGCCTCCACTGTGGGTTTTCCTGAAAGGAGCCCATGAGGAACACGGAGAGAGACAATTTACAGGAGCCTGGAGTGCCAGGGCAAGGGACAATGGCTCACTCTGACAGAGAGCAGGGCTAGGTCAGGCACCAGGACAGAATTCTCCCTGTGAAGGTGTTGAGGCCCTGGCAGAGGTGGAATGCTGCTTTATGGAGAGCTGGGCAGGTGCTGGATTAGTTTGGTTTTTACTCAGCTTGTCTCACCTTTCCAGCATCATTTTCACTTGGAGAGTGACCCGAGGGCCTTTCTGGAGGGATCCCCACTGCCCTGGCACCAGAGACAGCTTCCCTGTGCCTAAAGCCAGGCTGGCTCCATGGGGAGAGGAATGACCCCAGTGCCTCCCTCTGCTCCTCAGCATCCAGGGCAGGGAGCTGGAAATCCAAACACAGGAGCCTCTGGCACACCATGTGGGACTTGTGCTTTCCACACTCATTTTTCTCTCAGATTTCTCATTTTCCTTTTTTTTCCCTCCTTGTACTGATCCACCTTAGCTTATTAACCTAAGAAATCTCCTCTTGGGACATCCTTCCCAAACTGAGCTTTTCCTTTGTCCAGCTGACCCACTTGCAAAGGAGATGGACAGCAGAGGACATTTAAGAAGGAAACCAAACAGCGAAACTTGCGAGCCCAAAAGACCAATTAATTTTATTTCAAATAATTAAAACAAAATCTTTTTCTGCACTGATTTTTTCATCCTAATTGTTTCCAGGAAGACAAAGGCTGTTGTCTCACTCTTCGTGGTCATGGCCCAGAATTTGCTCCCTGTTTGTCTGACATCCCCTTCCCAGCCCTGGCAGCACAGCTGGGAGACAGTGGTGCTAAAAGCACCTGGGGTTAAATAGAAACACACAAATTAAAGTGGTGTGAACGTTAATTACTTTCCTATCAATCAAAACTTACACACAAATAAAATCAGTGATGTTCAAGGCTGTTTCCTGTTTGTCCTAAAAACTCTGGAGGGCTCCAAGCAGGCAGAAAGAGTCAGGCCAGCACTAATCATCTCTTTCAGGGGGTGACCCTGGATTTGGACACTCCTTAACTAAAACACCAAATATCCAAGATGGGTCTGCACTCCTCCCATCCACACAGGAAATCATAAATGATGAGGAGAACACTGGGCAAAGACAAACACCCTTTTTGATAGCCTAAATTTATAGCTTAAATCTATATAATTAGGCTAAATATTTTAATTTCAATATTTTAATTTGGAATTAAATTTAAAATTAAATTTAAATTAAAAAAATTTTTTTAATTAAATTAAATTTAAATTAAATTAAAATTAAATTTAAATATAGTCTTATTCTAGTTACATATTTAAATACATAACCAAAATTTCTCTGCACTGGGACCCTCTGAAGAGCACCTGCCCAGCTCTGGTTGAAGGGTACCTGCCCTACTTTCCTCCTTCTCCAAGCACCAACTCCCCTGTGCACCCAGATCTGATATTTGGGGTTTTATTCTCCACACTTCCAGCTCTAAGGCAGCCTGGCAGATTAAGTTCAAGCTTTGTGAACAGAAGAGAGATAATTCAGAGGCCTCTTATTACTTCTGATCTCTGAGCTGTGCAGGGATCACAGCTCCCTGGGATGCATCTGTTCCCAACATTTTCAAAACAAAACCGGCTTCTCTGCATAATCTGTTTTCTTGTTATTATGGAGTGAGACATGCAAAAATAATATATATACAAAAAAAATAACTCCTAGAAGAGCACAGCAACCTTCAGGTGATTAAAATAACCACTGCCAAGATGAGAACCCCAGGATTTTTCCAATCCCTGTTTCCCTGCAGGAACACAAATGGCCTTCAGTGGAGAATTTCCTCAGGAACCATATGGGCCAGGGACAAGCCTAAAATGTGGATTTTTTTGGCAGATGTAACAGTGGGAGATGAATTTCCCCATGGAAAGGGTGCTCAGGAATCAAAAGGGTTGGAGTGCCCATCCCTGGAGGTGTCCAAGGAATTCCTGGAGGTGGCACTCAGAGCTCTGGGCTGGGGACAAGGTGGGGATCAGGCACAGCTTGGACTCGATGATCCTGGAGATTTTTTCCATCCCAAATGATTCTGTGAGCCAAGGTAGGAGGGGGGTTTGCATCACAATAATCCAATTATGACCTTGAAAGGTCATGAAGAGAATAACAATCGCTGTTTCCTTCCCCACCAGCACAGCTCAAACATTCCCTTCCCAATCTGTGAACTTTATAATTTATTCTCTGAGTGTGAAATCTGCTGCAATGCCAGAGCTACATCCCTGGATTTTTAAAATATCTTTTTAAGGGTGATGCACTTGTACAAGAGCTTTGTAAAGCAAAAACCCAGGACTGGGTGCCCTTAGCCCAGCTCCTGTGTCTGGGCAGGAAAAGGGATAAAATCCATCCCAGGGAGATTCCTCCAGGTGAAAGGAGAGAGCAGCAATTCCAACTATAAATAGGGTTGGAGACACGAGACTAAAGAAATTAAGAGGTGTGTAAATGAACCCTGCTGTAACACTGACCCAGCTCCTTCTTGCCAATTAATTTAATTGAGAGTTTTGGTTTACTTAGCACTTTTCATCCATAGCCCTAAAAGCACTTTATAAAGGAATGTAAATGTCAATATCCTCATTTTCCAGAGGAGGAGGAAAGGGCACAGGGAGCTCGGATGAATCACCCCAGGTCAGCAAGGAGGTGGCAAACCCCAGAATAGAAAGCAGTTTGCTCACTGCGCCTGCCCTGCCCCACCCCATCCACCGGGAACTGGGAATTCCAGGTCACTTCACAAAGAGCTGCCAAAAACCCTCTGTAAAACTCAGAGCTGCCCCTTGCACTCACTGAAGTGCAAGCAGAGCTCCTTCATCTTGAACTAAATATTAGTAAAAGGAGCTGCATGAAATGTTAAAATTTGTTCTTTAACAAAAAAAAAAGGATCTTTTAGCCAGGTAATATTATGAAAAAAAATTAAATTTAACTATTCTTCTTATACAGAAAAACTTCTGTTTTGCCTCATGCCCACAGAATTATTTTTCAGGGAGCTTAAAAAACTACACACCCAGAGTGTAGCTATTCAAAGAAACCTGATTTTTGCCTCCCTAAAAGCAGAGATTCTCAGGTATTTTCTTCCATGGCAAACACACTAGGAGGTGACCAGGAAGAAAAACCAGAACATTTTCTGAAATATGGGATCATAATCAATGGAGTTGTTAAATCCCAGATGTGTCTGGTGTTTGTGGGAGCTGTGTCAAGAGCTGGGACTCGTTCATTGTTTTTCAGAGACTGTTGGAGCCTTCCTGGGCCATTGAAGGTTCAGTCAAAACACTTCCCAAAGTTTCTCTGGGCTCTGCTTCGTGGATGAGCAAGGACAGCCAATGATTTCCAAAAGTCTCAGTACTCTGTTAGCTGTGGAGATAAATAAAGGATAATAAGATGTGAAACAGAGCTTAATCCATCACACAGAGCCTCAGCCACAGGGAATTCCAGCTGATCCATCTGCAAATGCCCAGTCCCAGACAATTCCTGCTCCTCCTGCAGTGGCAAGCTGCATTTGCCACATTCCAGTGCGAATTCATGGGCTGAACATCACAGCTGAGACGTGCTGGAGTCCAGCTCTGCTTATCCCATCCCACCAGAGGCACCGAGGAGATCTGAGACATTCCAGCAGAGTTTGGTGTCACCCAAGGCTGGGGGAAGGCAGCAGGAGACTCTGGGATCTGCAGAAATAATCAATTTACATCAGTGCAGCACCAGGGCTGATGGCAACAACAGCCACACGCCATTTCCTTGGGAAGGGTCCTCTCCAGCTGGGAGCAAGATAAAGCTTGTTAAACTCATCAGAGGCTCCTGGCACTTCCCTCCTGCGTTTTGTTCCTCGTGCAATCATTTCTGGAGGGGAGAGCTGGGTGAGCAGCTCCCCAAAGCATTGGGATTTGGAATCTGGAGCCTTGAAGGGCAGATTTTGCCATTCTTTTGCTGAGCTCTCAGTGAATAATACCCTGTGATATTTCAGACCCCAGAGTAGTGCATGACTCATGAATTCTGTAGTAAATAGGCCAGACTCGCTGCTCCAGGTATTTTTAACCTTCTAAGCAGAAAAAGGGAACATTTAGGATGAGGAAGGAAGATGAATTTAACAATAAAAATAGCAAGACCCCTCGGTGTGCAGCACCTGGGTAACCCTCAGGGGCAGAGCTGTCCAAATTACCACGAGCACTTTCCCAAACAATAGGGGAAAAAAACCCAAACAAACCCAAAGACAAACGATGCTTTCTGAAATTCACTGTGGTGTGCTAGCCCTGCTACAGAGCTGCACTAAAATAAACATGATGCCTTCCTTGGAGTGCTCCAAAGCTCTGCAGAGCCATCAGATGCTCAGTGTGAGCAAGGAGAGAGCTGAGAGCTGGCAGGGCTGTCCCAGCAGGGCTGTGGGTACCCAGCAAACTGCTCTGGCCCTCCTCAGTGCTTGTGACTGACCAAGGAGAGAGCCTGGGGCTAAGTCTGAGCCTGGGAGGTCTCATCTCCCCTCTCCTGGGCATGAGCTGGGCAGGACAGGCACTGCAGGAGGGATCTGATGGCTCCAGGTGATCCTCACCTCATCTCCCTGGGCTGCAAGGAAACCAATCCATCTCCATGGAATTGTGTGTCCCCTCCATCCCGGGGTCCCTGGGGAGGCCAGGCTGTGACTGAAGCCCCCAAAACCCCATAAAAAGCCTGAGAAGCAAAAGCTCTGCCCTCACAACCTGGGGCTGAGAGCTGGGAATCAGAGGCAAGATGGGAGGGGGTGAAAGGGCACCAGGGTGGTGGCAAAACTCCTCGTGATTGCTCAGGACTGGCTTTCATGGGATCACAGCCTGCTCTGGGTCGGGAGGGATCCTAAACCTCATCCCATTCCACCCCTGCCAGGGCAGGGACACCTTCCCCTATCCCAGACTGCTCCCAGTTCCATCCAGCCACTCTGGGTGTTTGCACTTCAAGCTAAAATTTCCAGATTTGAACACTTCACTCACAGGCTTTGGGCAGTGACTCCCCCAGGCTTGTCCAAAAATCCCATCCAGTGATTTTCCCTTTCTTGTTCCCCCTGACGAGCACAGGGCTCCTGTGTGTGGCTGCAGAGGGCTCTGCTGGGGATGGGTGGGGGTGAGGGCACTTGTCTGACTGAAATTTGATTCAGAAAAGGAACAAGAGAAACATTTCTATTCACATTAGGTTTTGTAAAACCATTTAGTGTTATGAAAAGCCTAATGTTTAAGCCTAAACTAAGTAGACAGTGATCCTTTAAGTCCCTGTCTTCCAGCACATTTCGCCATTCTTTTCTTTCAAGGGAAGTTAGGATTGTTGTTCTTTCACCTTCCAAAGTCCTTGATGGGTTATTTCTAGAGAATATTTAAATCTGGGAAGTATTTTGGTCGGCAAAGATGTCTACAGAAATTTCCTCAAACCCCATCATGTATTTACCCCCTTCTCAGAAATTCCTCTTCCATTTTCTATTAATATTATTTCACCGGGATCAGTCTCTGTTGAGAAATTTAGTTTAAGCTGCCTAGCAGTCTTAAAAGAGGAAGATCTATTAATTTAATCATTTATATGAATCATGTCTAAATGATCTCAGCAGAGAAAATGTGTTAGCCATTTAAATCCCATCATTACATATTATATAATAATTACCACTAATTCTAGTTTGGATGGGCCACAATATTGCTTTACATACCTAATATATTCAGAACATCCACCTCACCAGGCTCAGTCTTTTTGTGACCTCTGAGTTTGTGTTTCTCTCTCGACTGTGAGCACAGGACAGGCTCTCCATGAAATCAGGGATGCAAAACACATCCACGGTGCCAGCTCCCTTTGCCATGCACAGCTATCACTTCTTTTTGAATTCGATATCTCAAGTTCTTTCTGTCTCTGGAAGGCACCGAGATGCTATTGATACTGTTGTAAGCAAAATAATATTTATTTGTCGAGTGTTCTGATGCCTTTTCCTGCTCTTAGGAAATAAAGGCTCAGACAGGGTTAGAGGGTTGGGGTCGTTTCCCTCGGGATTTTAATAGGATCCCATTCCATGGCTTCTGCCGTCCAGGTAGAACGCGGCGCCAAAGCCCCGTCCCCCCAGTCGAGTGTACAATTAAAGACCTTACTCATTAGCAGATCTACCAGGAGGGCCCAGTAAGGGGCTGGGGTGGGCTCACTTCTAGTTTACAGAATCTGTCCTGCTAGGAGACCTTGCGGGCTCACAAAAACAGAGTGTTTGGTCTCTAACTCTCCGTGGTTTCAGGGGTGTTTGGTCTCCCGGCCCCATAAACACCATGAAACCAGGCTGAGCTATCACCTAAAGCATCCCAAGTGTGCATGCTGATACTTGTGAATATAGGGAACAGTGTAAGAAGGATTCAGGAGAAAAGCAGAAAAATCCTTCAGGCATCAGTTCTCGGGGTGTTCAGTGCTGTGTGGAGCTCCAGTGGGGAGTCACTCACAGGAGGCTCCTGGGTGGAACTCTCACTGGGTTTCCCAGTCCCTGGAACACTGTCAGTGCAATCAGACACTGGACACACCTCAGCTCTGCACATCGGTGCCTGCAGCCCAGGCTGAGAGAATTTGCAGGCAGTTTTTCAACAGAAAAAGAGAAAAATAATGAGACAGAGAGATTCCTGAGCAGAGGTTTCACAGTCTGCAGTCACAGAGCACTCAAGAGCCAGGGAGGGCACAAAAACTCTGCAGCAGGGGCTGAACAAGCTCCCAAATCACTGCTCCTCTGGGTAACCCAAGGAAAAGCCATCACAGCCAATTCCTGACTAGGAGCTGAGCCATCTCCACATGGACAGGACAATCCAGTGCTCCTCAGAAAGCCAAAAACAGCTTCAAACCCTCTCCAAGCACAGCTGGGGTGGGAGGTGGTGCTGGCACAGCCCTGGAGAGATCCCAGCCCCAGGGATCTGCACCTGGGGACACCCATGGTGCCTGCAGAGGGGGATTTCCAGGAGGAAGCCCCAGCTCTGGGCACCCCCTGGTCCAGCACTGCTCCCAGGCGTGGGACTGCCCTCAGGGAAGGTGGGACTGCATCCCTGCCCTGCCAGCATGGATAACTTCACCCACTGCAGACACTCTGAGCTGCTTTTCTAAATTATTGTTCTTTATTCTTTCGCACCACCTCTGCACCAATCCATCTGCCAGCAACCTTTCCTCCACTCCATCAAAACTGCACCACAAGATAAACCCCTGATTAATTACAGAAGAGTGAAGCTTCCAACTCTCATATCCCAAGGGTCAAATCCATCCCTGGTGTAAGCCAGAACTCAGCAGTGAGACAAATTTGGCCCTAGGTGACTTTTTTTCCCTCGACTAACTCATTACACCATCCCTCCTCGAGCTGATGAATTGAGCCCCTTGTGTTCTGTTTGTAACCATAATTAGTATTCATTTTGCAGGCTTAAAGTTCACCCTTGCTCCAGGACTGAGCCTAATGTTAATCACTGCGGTGTCTGCCCGCTCTGACTCTGATCTGGCAGGTTTGCATTTCTTGTCCCATACCTAATTTTTTGCCCTTACCAGCCAAGTAGCACCTCGACATCACACTGTGTCAGAATTAGAAACTTTTGACAGATCTGTAATCATCTAGTTCTCATCAGCTCTGTGCATGTTAGTCACTTCATTTCCACATTCTAACAGTTAATATGCCTTAATTTCTCACACTTTGTGAATATTTAATTCCTCCCTTTTCAACATCATTTTTAGGTTGTGTGAATCATTTTCAAAGCCTTTGCTATTCTCCCTCCACTATCATCTGCATATTTTATGAAATGGCACAGTTGAATCTCTGAGGGCTCTTGATAAAAATGAAACTGGCAGGCTGCTCATTAGTTGTTTACCTGGAGCTGTGTGAATCCCCCAGAATGGTGGATTCCCATTTGGGTTTGAATTAGGATATTCTGACACATAAGAATTGAAAACCTTTCCGAGCCGAGCGTGATTCTCTCCCACCCCCCTCCCTTCCATCCCAATTAATGGCTCTTCCAGGGAATTTTTGCACTCCTTTGGCCACTCTGCACCACCCAACACCAGCACCTGCAACAACTGGGGTTCTTCAGAGGTGAGAGACAGAGGCTGGAGCCAATTAGCAACTCTAATGAGGAGGAAAAGTGTCCCACCAAGAGGACACAGAGGGCAGCAGGACGAAAATGGAACTTTCCAGGCTCCTGGAGTCAAGGCAAGACACCAGGACTGGGGCTGGGGTTGGTTTGAGCACGTAGTTCAATGGACAAGTGACAAAAAATGATATTTATTTGTTCCAAAAAGTCCTTGCCCGTGACCATACCTGGCAGGTGTCACCGCTCTCACAGAGGCAGAACCCTTTCCTTTATTTCCTTGATCTTATTTATGCAATAAAGCACTGCTGTGCCTCCCCACAGGTATAAACTGAGGGGCCACACTCAACAGCTCATGAGTTCTGAGACAAAAATCAGATTATCCTCGCATTCACCACAAAATCCTGAATTATCCACTGAAGAACTCTGTGGGGTTTCTATTCCAGCCCTCACTCAGAACATTTTTTCCCTGCTCCACCTCTGCTCCCCCCACCTGGAAGCTGGGTCCATGCTGATGGCTATCTCCACGTCAATAAATCTTCCCTCCACTTTCCAATAGTTTTAGTTTTTAGTGTCCAAAGATTTAAATTTAGCCTGATTTATTTTTGTGCTGATCTCATGCTCCTTTCACAGACTTTACTTAAAAGCAGTAATGCTATCTCTTTCACCACTAAATTTTTAATGAATTTTTTGGCCTTTGCTGACTCCATAAGGAAATAGAGAATTGGGGACATTATAAATAGGGGTGAGAGAAGCTTTCCATCTGCATTGGAGCTTTGGCTGTGCAGGTGCTTTGGTGGAAGAAAGAAGAAATAGAAGGCTTGGTTTTGATAGGAACCACCTTTTTATTTTATCCTCATGTCCCACCTGATTCTTCTTGGCCTGAACACATCCCTTAAAACTCAGTGCATTAAAAATACAAATAACTGAGAGCAGAGCTCGTAATTGAAATTCCACAGAGTTTCTGGCCATCTGATGTTTCATATTTTATCCCTGAAAAGGAGCAGCCAGGAAAAATCAGGAGCTCCCTTCTCCAGCCCCTAAAACTCTCTGCCCTCAGCAGCAATTGAGAGAACAGGTGAGACACAATTTACTGACACCTCACATTGTTTGATGCTCGCTCTCAATCTAATCAGGTGTCTCATAAATTTGGTGTATTTGTCAAAATCCCAGCTCTAGGAAGCCCCTGAATATTAAAAAAAACCCCCCAATAATGAAAAGTGATATTTTTATACAGCCTTGGCTAGAGTGAGGATGGATTTAAACATGTTTTGTTCATTGTAAAGATTCAGGAATTAAATATATATTAAAAATGATTTTTTATAGTCTTGTGAAGCCTGGTGGCCTGGGTGGCTGGATTTTAATTCTTGGCTTTGACAGGATTCCATTCTTTTGATTTGTTATATGTGCTTCAGATCTATTACTTTTTAATTGGACATGAACATGCCTATGAACTGAGCTCGGTCTCCAAGGGTTTGCATAAAATTAGCCAAGATGGGGGGAAAGTGGAGTTGTCACTGCAGCTCAGGACTCTCAGATCCTGCAGAAGTTAAAAATAACAACAGCCATGGAGGTGCTCACCCAACACCCAGACTGAAACACCCAGCAGCAGCTCTGGTTGGGTGAGATTTTAAATCAATTTTCGAAGAATCTTCCCCCACACCCACAAGTTGACTATTTAACCATTATCACTTCCTACAATTTAATATTTTCTGATCTCATTAAATATTGGTTGGCTTCAGAAATACTTTCATCCTCCTGACTAGAGGCAGAGGTTTTGGGGTGTGTGAATTCTTCCCTCTCAGTGATGTCAGCCCCTCAAAAGCCTTGGAGATCAAATTGCAACCTGCTGATGTTCCAAAAGGAATTCTCATTGTTACAGCTGCACACAGAACAACTGCAGGAAGGGTTTTCTGAGTTGCCAGGGAGTTAATTTAACTTGTGACTTCAGTCTTGCAGTACCAACAGTGCTTCCTGGACATGAGGAACAGCCGTGAATTTGCTTTCAGTGCGGTGCTGGTCCTTATGAGGACACACTTTCTGAAAGTTGTTCTCACTTTGATGAGGACAAATTTCATCTCACTGCTGTCCCACTGCACAGCCCCAGCAGAGGCAGCAACCTCTCTGGGAAATGGCAATTGAAGGCCCCAGCTCAATCCCAGGTTGCTGGACATGATCTGCACCACCTCTTGCTGTTTCTCTGTGTGGAGCAGACTCACAGCAAACCAACCCAAAGCCAACTAAATCAGATGAAATTGCTGTTTTTTTCCTGCAATCAGCTGTCCCTCTGCATGGGGGCTGTGTGACAGGGCTCACAGGGAGGCACAGGGACCACAGGACACCAGAACACACCAAGGGCTCTGGGTGAAGTTGGGGATGGGAGTGGGAATGAGGACAGGTGAAAAAGGGCTGCAAACACAGGCAGCACCAAAGCATTTGATGCAAGAAACAAAAGGACTTGCCCAGCACACAAACTCTGCCTGCAGAGATGTCCCTCCTCTCTGATGTAGTCGTCAACTTTTGTCTGAATTTCTTTTCAGAGCAAAATCTCTGCAGCTTGGCTCAGCCCTGCTTTATGCTTCTCTCCCCTCCCCACCCCTCCTCCCGCGTGTTAAACAGACCAGAGACCTGACATTTGATGTTGTTTGTTTGAAATGATAAACTTAATCATGAGTGAAATGTTAGGAAGTGACAGTGCTGGCCACAGTAAGGTCATTGCTGCTGCAGCCAAGCAAATTCCAGTCTCCCCTTAATTGCATCGCCAGCCCTTGCCACAGGAGGACCCAGGCATCTGCAAGTGGGGAACTGAATCTGTCTTTGTGATAATTAAACCATGGACCTCTGGAAAGACTGCCAAATCTGCCATATGGTAGTTTTATGACCTAGACTGCTGTTATCTCTTGAGAAAGCTAACATCCTAATCTCATTTTCGTTATCTGTGATCAGAACCCGCGTTTCTGGAGGGCAAAATGCAGGAGGGCTGCTCGCTGCAGAGCATCCCACAGCACTGACATTTTGTCCAGTGGTTCAAATTAATAAAATGAAGAGAGAGCTCGTTATTGACATCCTGGAATGAAAGCAGAAATCAAGAAGCTAAACCCCAGCAACCCGTGGGTTACCGGCACACGGATTGTGACATCTCCCCGTGAAAAACTCCTGGGACCTGGCTTTGGAGGGAGCAGTGCTCTGATGGGTAATTAAAACATTCGTTGCAGGAAGGTTGGGAAAAGGCCTCTGAGTTGTTTTTTTTTTACAATGCAAGCACGTTATTTTAAAACACAAATAGAGGAGGCTGCTGCCTGTGGAGGGCTGATGTCGTTTGTCACACACACGGTGCTTTAAGAGCATCCTTTGAGCAGCCAGAGCTGGGTACGTTTTACAGGAAGAGAAAGCCAGGCTGGGACATGCCTGGGACAGAGAATGAACAGCTTAGAACCAGTGTTGGAAAGGGCTTTATGCCTGGCCATTCTAAAACTGACGCTATTCCAATAAATGAGCACTAATTTGTCATTAAATCTGCCACACATCCATGCAAGCACTCGCCCCGTGGCTGGGGCACACCCTGCCCTTTGGGGCTAAAACAAAAGCATCCCCAGCTGTGGTCACCTCGTTAGGCACTGTCTGGGGCTGGATCCCTTGGTAAGAGATTGCATCTGTTCCTTTCAGCAAGGTTATGGCTGCAGGAGTGCCCTGCAAACAGAAGGAACAGGTGGCATATTTTTCATCTCACTGGTAGCAAACACACAGCCCCTGCTCTTGGATGGCTGAGGGAGCCTTAAAGGGGGGATCTGCAGCACCAGGAATCGTTCCTGGGGATGATTCCTATCAGATGGTTCAGCATGGGGTATTGCTCTGCAAGGAAAAGCCTAATGGCCACTCAGGGCTGCACTGAGCTCTGCAGCCCAGTGACCTTCATCACATTTATCTGCCAGGCAGACACTTATTGAGAGATTACACGGGTCTGTTTTTACAGAAATATTCTGGTTCTATGATCTAGATAACACAGCCTGCTATAAATCACCCCAGTTGTCCCTTGATATTTTGAAAACTGATGAGACTGCCGATTCCTGCTTCTTACTTTGTATGCAAATGATAAATTATAGATGGGAAATAGGAAAAAGAAGGTTTTACTCATTTGCTGGATTGAAACAGACTGGATTAGTGAGCGAGCAGTGGTACCCTTGGACTATTTATTGTGACATTGCTTAGAAAAATTCAAACCCCAAAGCCTTCAAATCACTGGGGACATTGTTAGCCTTCTGCAGGAATTATTAAAATGTACAGAAATGTATGAGCATCACTTTATAATAATTAATCAGGGGCTGTTGATTAATAAAGCTCATTTTTTAGTCCCGATGATTCAGGGTATTATCCAAAGGACAGTGTCCTTGTCATATTGATTAAGAAACCAGACTTTGCTGTGGAAGAAAGTGTAAGAACAGTCGCTCTTCTTCCTTCCCCCCTCCCCCCCTATAAAATAAATATTGAATGAGAATATTAACTCGTTAACCTTGACAACAATTTGTAATTTTCATAAGGAGGAAAACTCGCGTATTCAGCAAATAAATTGCTGCAGGGATTTCAGGGAAACAAATTGGAGAGAATGAAGAATGCTACCATATGAATTCTGTCGTTTTTATGGGCTGCCATGATAAATCTGTTTGGTTATGTCCCTCAATTAAGGCCACAAATACTGGAAGGCGTCAGGAGCAGGAGAACTGGTGGGGCTGGGACAGAGGAGCCTGGGTGACAATCTAAGGTCACCCAGCACGTTCAGGTTGCTTTCTTCTCTCAGATCCAGCCCAGATTTGGAGGCAGCACCTTGCAGAGTGCATTCTGTGTCCAGCACATGAATCCCCTCACAGCCTTTGCTGAGAGAGAACTCCATTTATGAGCTATTGCAGCCGGCAATCTTTACGTGGAATTAACTCCGTTTATGAGCTATTGCAGGACACAATCTTTACGTGGCATTAACTGCACATCACAGGTTTTACAGGGTTATCAACTCACCCTGAACTCAGTTCAAGCAGGAATGCAGGTAGAACAGATAATCTGGGAGCTGCTCACCACAGCACTTGGCCAGCGCCGCTTTTTAACCCCCTATAAAAACGTTCTGCTTTGAAACTCGAGCTGGGGAAACATTCAGTGATTACAGGAAAAGTGGACACTCTTCACTCCCTCATGGATTTCCAGCTGCAGACCCTTCCTTGTGCAGGTCTTTGACTCAGCCAGGCAAACACGTTTAGGATGTGCTCAGTTTTAAGCTCGTTTTGCCTCACTAACATCAAGCAACGCTGTGGACGCTTAAAAGTAAGCACATGCTTAACTGCTTTGTTGGATTACAGCCTAAATTATCTATTAATCCAATTGCATGGTTTCCTCTGATCACTGCAGTCTTCAGATTCTCACTGTACAATAGATTTAACATAAATGCATTATGTTTGTCAGGCATGCCACGAGATTTGCATGCTGTCCTTGTCTGCTTGGCTATATTGTCATCCATAGGAGAATATTAAAGATTTAAAATGATTTTTAAAAATTTAATTTTAGCCTTTTTATTTTTTGGGAGGATATGAATGAAGTGTATCTTGCTTGGGAAAGCAAAAGGAAAAAAAATGAAATAAAAGTGTTTAATACTTTAAAGGTCCAGATAGGGAGGCACGAGGCAAATGAGAAAATCCCCTGCAGCCTTGGAACACAAAGGTGAGAACACACAGAGAGTTTGGAATGCTGCTGGTTCCTGCTACAGCAAAAATAACTGGGTCTGGTTTTACTGGACTCATCCTGCAGGGATTTCAGGACAGAGAAACCAGGTTGTTCAAGGTATGGGAGGGAATTCCACTCATCCCAACATCTGAGGCGCCCAAATATTCCAGTGAAGGGGAGCCCTGAAATGGCAGCACATTTATTTTACCTTTCCAACAGGGACCTTTTGAAGGGGTGTTCTGCCTTTTAATGCCACCAAGAGTCATTTTAAATACACATAAACCCCCTCACAAACGCAGCTCCCAGTGATTTATCCACGATTTCCCAGGAAGGAGCTGAGTCCTCTGTGCTCCATCAGCCTCCTCCTGACGCTTCCCGGTGAAATCCTGGCCATTCTGCAGCTCTGGTGCCAGGCTGGCCACTCTGTTTCCAGTCTGACCACTCTGTTTCCAGTCCTGTCCTGCTCCCCACGCCTCAGCTGAAGAGCAGAGCTAAAATTAGAGTCCCCCATGTCACTACCATGAATCAGTGGGCATCACGTGCAGTTATTCACTCACGATGCCTCACACACAACACCAGCAACGACGACTTTTGCCAAACCTTTCCTCGCTAAAAGCAAAAATAAATTAATAAATAAATCCCCACATTTCTATTACTGGCGGCCCCGGAATATAATCAGGCAGTACCTGCAGGATAAATCAAAAGATTAAATTAAGTTGGGATTTGAATCCCCCACTAAACAAAGAATCAAACCGAGATTCCGCCGTGCTGGACTCCGGGCTCAGAATGGCTTTCAAGGGCCTCCCTCCCAAACATAATATCATTATTTGCTCTGACCACTGCCAGGCTGCACAGAGCACACAGAATCCAGCCCGGGGGGTGGCAGGGGGAGCAGGGAGCAATATGGAAAGCAGTATGGGGCGTGCTGATTTTTCTTCCTTGCCTGGTCCCCTGCCTGCTCCTCCTGCGCTGCCCCAGCCCCAGCCCAGCTCTGGCAGCAGGGGTTGTGTGCTGCCTTCTGCTGCTGCCCTGGCCAGCCTGGCACTGTCCCTTCCTGCAGCACAGGGCACCTGCTGTCCCTCCACCCACGCTGCTCCTGCCCTCTCTCAAAAGCACCATCGCCAAGCCCTCCTCTTTCAGAGGGAGGCTGCTCACACACAGCGCATTTTGGGGTAAATCACAGAATCCCGGCGTATTTAGGGGCGCTGCTCTCCTCTGTGCAGCCCCAAATTCCTGCCCTGGCAGCCACCAAAGTCAGGCTCAACCCTCCAAAAACTCGCAGGGAATTTCAGCCTCTCTGCCCACAAGATGTCACCCTGAATTTTAACAAAGGTACATTTACCCTTAAATATCAACTTCCCTCCCTCCTCCTCATCAGACCCAACTGCATTAACTCCTCAGAGCTGATGGTTTACACACAACCCCAAAAATCCCGCTTAAATCTGCTGCTCCTCACCCCAGCTGCATTTTGGCAAATTTCACATTCCTCCAGTGAGTTCTGGGCTGCATTTCCTCCAGTTTTTCACAATGCAGGGTAAATATTTTCAGCTCAACCTGCAAAGCCCCATCCAGTGTGACCCAGGAGTGTTTTAGTGATGCTCATCTCAAGTTTGAGAGGGAGCACGTGGGAGATTCTTCAGTGCAGAGTCTTAATATTAATGTTATCTGATAACAGCAGCCTCAGATTTCAAGTGTTACACAGCTTTTGGATGATAAAAAAAATTCCAGCACAAAAAAAAAAAAAAAAAAAAAAAAAAAGGAATGAGAAGTATCTCTAAACCTCCTTGAAAGTGGAAGTGACAACAGCCTTACCAGAGTGCATTTGCCAAATCTTTAGGCTTGGAAAGGGATAAATTGAATTTTTAAGGTTTTGTTGGTGCTGTTTTAAAAACAGATTCAGTTTGTTTAGAGCCCAGCTCCATACTGAGAACCTTCCCATGTGCACACAAGGCTTTGCTGCTCTTTTCTTTGACAAAAACCCTTCCTGGCAGATTTTTTGGCCCTGTTTTCCACACTCAGCCCCAGCCGTGGGCAGGGAGCGTGTCCGTGCCCCACCAGGAACCTGCCATGACATTGATGTGCACGTTTCCTCTCACAGGCACAATAATTACACACACAAATGAGCTCTGAAATTGCCCTTTTCTGAAAACCCAAACCTTGATATTTAACTGGTTAATATCGGCTCTGATTTGCAAATCAGATGTTTGTGTTAAAGGCAGAGGGGAGGGCTGGCACCGGGGTGGTTTCTGTGGCTATTGTAAGTGTTTATTTACAGAGCAGGAATTTGGGTTTCTGTGAAAATGTTTCTTTTGTTTCTGCTCACACGTGAATGGCAGATAGCCAACAACTGGACACACAAAATAGGCACAGAAATCAACTTTAAACTTTAAAAACAGGCTTCCCACATGGATCAGAGTGTGAGAAAAACACCTTTGCAGCAGAACAAAACCCACCTTTGCAGCAGAGCACTGCACGCAGAGCAGGCCCAGCCTGTTGCTACACAAACAATTATCCTTTAAAAACTAACAATAGAATTTTACCAAAGTTGTGGTATATCAAGCACAGTATTTTATTTTTTAAGAATATTTTTTTATGTTTAACTCTCACCATCGGGGCCAATTTTAAGAGAAGTTTATTCCCAGTTCTATGGGAACTGAGTTAAACCCTGACTACACCTTGGTAGTTTTACCTGCAGATTGTTTCCCTGCTCATTTTTTTTTCCTCTCTAATTCAAGACAGCTGCTGCTTTGAGGATTCTAACGTGAGGGAAGAGTCAGATCTGAATGGGAAAGAAGGAAATTTCTATTCTTCATCTTTATACCTCAACAGTGCTCAGCAGCTGAGGATCTCCAGGTATTTCAGGAGGCACAGAATTCCCCTCTCCCACCTCTTATTTTCCTCAGAAAGAGGGAGCTGGGTGCTCGAACTTCCTCAAAAAAAAACGTTTGTGGAGCAGCTGTGCTGAGACTCTTCCTAAACCATTGAAACAGAAATATTTTTGCCTCAGCTTTTCCTACAACCCCACCTTGGAGATTTCTGTCCTTTTCCCAAGGTATTTTCATCTATCCAGGAGCAGATTTTGTTCATGCCAACGTTCCTATAAAAACTGACTGGGCACCTCAACACCCATCCAAACTGCAAATCAAAAAAGGCTGAGAAACACCACAAAGAGAACAGCAGCCCCTAAACAGGAGATGATTTTATAATAGGAAAAATAGGGGGTTTTTTAATAGGAATAATATTTTTCATACAAAAAATCTTCTTGCTGTTCAATTCTCACCAGTTCCCATGAGAGAAGGCACAGGAGACACTGTGGGATCAGCTCAGTTTGCTCCTGATTTTCCCAGAGATTTCACCAATGAATTCCCTAAATTTAGGGGAAAATTTAGCCTGGAAACTTAGGGGAATTCATTGGCGAAATCTCTGGGAAAATCAGGAGCAAACTGAGCTGATCCCACAGTGTCTCCTGTGCCTTCTCTCATGGGAACTGGTGAGAATTGAACAGCAATAAGATTTTTGTATGAAAAATATTATTCCTATTAAAGCCCCCTATTTTTCCTATTATAAAGCCATCTCCTGTTTAGGGGCTGCTGTTCTCTTTGTGGTGTTTCTCAGCCTTTTTTTGATTTGCAGTTTGGATGGGTGTTGAGGTGCCCAGTCAGTTTTTACAGGAACGTTGGCATGAACAAAATCTGCTCCTGGATAGATGAAAATACCAAAAAATTTCCAGGCTGGGTTTCACTCCAGCCAACCCCACAAATATTGAGATGAGCTCTGTAGGGCAGCTCCCTGGGAGCACCCACACTCAGGGTGACCATTCCTCACTCATGAACTGCAGCACCCTGGCAGAAGCTGATTTGTTTCCCCACTCCCCACCTTCCCTGGTAATTAAATTTTTCTTCCAAAAAAAACCCCAAAAAACCTCTGCACCAAAGCACCAAATCGCTCAAGACATCAGCAGACCAAAAATAAACAAAAAAAAAATTAATTTCCAGCTGTGAAACGCAGTCAGCATCAGCTAAACCCTCTCCAAGTCCTCTCTGTTCATCTCCAGCCATTCAAACCAGCCCCAATTTCCACACAGGAAGATTTTTAAAGGGCAGCTGTTCCTGATCCTGTCACTGGGGCTGATTTTAATAAATCTCACTCACCTTGGCACAAAGTTTGCGTGTTCAGCCCATTTCCCCTCCCACTTTTCCCTTCTCACTTGGTTTTCCTGGGGATTTTGTTCGTAGTTTATAGGCAGTGATCTCACACAGGCAATCAATAACCACAAACTGAACAACCTGAGCTGATCTTTTTCTTTTCCAGAGACTCCCCTGACTGCACTGGTTAATTTTAAGTCAAGCAAGAACAAATAATATTTAATATCAGTATATAATCATCATAAATATCTCATTAGGATATAAACATCACATAATATTTAACATCACGTCATGTTTCGTATTTGTAACCAGTTTTAGGATTTTATAGCTTTGCTATAACCACAAAGTAAATTTTTGAAAACTTACAAACTTTTTTTTGGGGAAAAAAAAAAATACTTAAAATGGACTGAAAGGCTGACATTTGTCATTGCTGTGGGTGCAGTGTAATAATTTTAAATAATCCTGCATGTTGGGCATTGTTCACTTCTATTAAGGGTGGCTCTGTAACCCAAAACAAAGGCAAAAATAACAGCACAAATCCCACCAGGTTTTGTACGGGAAGAGAAAAAAATACCTAAAATGGACTGAAAGGCTGACATTTGTCATTGCTGTGGGTGCAGTGTAATAATTTTAAATAACCCTGCATGTTGGGCATGGTTCATGTATTAAGGGTGGCTCTGCAACCCAAAGCAAAGGCAAAAATAACACCACAAATCCCACCAGGTTTTGCACAGGAAGAGAAAAAAGATTTACCAATAAAAATATTCTCAGTGACCACTCCTGTCCACTGCAGCCAGGAGTGCAAACCCTCAGCAGAGAGCATCCACAGCCTTATGTAACTGCTCTACCTTCCCCAGGAATGAAGGAAATGAACTGTGAGATTTCCTAAAGAGGCAGAATTTATTTGTTTTGAAAAGGTGCCCGTATCACCACCCCCCCAAATCTGAGAAGAGGGAAGGCAAAGCATCCAGCCATGAGAATTCCCTCTCAAGAGGGGAAAAACAGCTCTGATGTTCTGTTTCCTCAGAGGTGAGCGAGTCAAAAAATCAAAATATGAAGTGGGAGCTTCCTACCTCAGACAAATTTGATGATCACAGCTACAGGAGGGACAAATCTGGGGTTTGCTGAGACTTCTCAGAGGTGCTGAGTGCAGGAGCAGGCTGCAAACAAACCCCATTTCTTCCAAAATACACAGGGAAGAAGCAAATTTTGGAATTTAGGAAGCTCAGCTTCCCTGCAGCCATAAACAATCGCTTTCCAGAGTACAATAAAGAGATATCTGGATTATTCTCCATGATGAAGCCATGGACAGCCTGCAATAAGCAGGAATTACCAGGAAATTGGGCCTGTGGACTTCTCCAGGCTGGAGTTGCACTGGCTCAGCAATTTCTTCCCAATGATTTGATAAAAATGTTTTCAGCGTGTTTTGCACCCAGGTACACACAGCAATAATTACCATCATATTATAAAACACAAAGGGAGAGAAGTGCAGTGATTTGCACTGATTATTAAGGAAAAAATGGGAAACTTTAATTATTAAATTTTTGAAATCACTGAAAGGAGAAAATAGCACACCTTCCATGTGCAGACACTGAAATTAGATTAGCTTGACAAGCCCATTTCAGAGGGAACAGGCATCCTTCAGTGCATTTATTTAATAGACCTTGAACATGTTATGAAGCAACTCTTTATTACAGCATCCTAAAAAATGTGAGTGAAAGGATTTTAAATCCCACATCTTGGGGCTGCTTTTAGATTAATACAAAACATTGACTGATGACAGCTCCCTATTCAAAGCAGCCTCTAACAGGATCAGGAGCAGAGGAAATGGGAAGAACCGATGCTCCTGTGGGAAGAGCAGGAGAAGAGGGAAAAGAAGGATTTCCCTGTGCACGCATTTTGGAGCAGATTTTTGGAGCACCAGGGTTGTGTTGAGCACATTTATTCACGTGGATCTGCCCTCTGGGTTTTAAAGCATCAACAGTGAGCTCTCTGCTCTTCAAAAATCTCTTTTTTCCCCACCTTGGGAAACTCACATCATAATTTTTTTAATGGGAAAAGAGTTTATGGCATTTAAGTAAACACCGTCAGTTTTGTTGAGGGGAAGGGTGGCACAGAACGGGCAAGAAGTGGAATTAAATGAGTTGTGTGCTTGTAAACGGACTTGAAGAGAAGGGACCTGCAAGAAGGCAAACGGGGAAGCTGCAGCGATCCAGGCTGGAGCTGCCCGGGTCACAGACAGGGCTGGGAGTGATAAATGAAACTGTTGTTTTTAAAGAGCAGCCAGGGACGATGGAAAGGCACTGAAATTTGGCTAATGAAGCAGAAGGACCTGCAGAGGCTGCGAGAGCAGAACCGAAAAGAACAGCGCTCCTCTCGCAGGTGTTTTTTCCTTCCCCTTTGCATTAGGCTGAGTCTCTTTTAGAGCAAATATTGTGCTCTGTATCCGCGTCTCATTGTCTCCTGTCACCGGAGTAACACCTCTTTTACTGCTGCCACAGCGGCTACTCCAGCGCTGGGTCAGACCAATTATTTCTTAAATGGTTCGCATTCACCTGCACTTCAAATGGGTGGCTTCGAGAAGCAGAATAACAGCACCTCATTCCCAGGCTGCTCCCGAGATCCATTATGCTCCCGACACATCACTCTGCTCAATTAAAGAGCCAACCACTACAAAGTGACTGTATATCATTTGTATTACCCCGCCGCAGCCGACACTTTATTCACAAATATCTGACTCCAAGAGGTCCTTTTCTGCTTAGCTAGGTGCTTTATCCCAGCTTGCGTTTATGTTTAAAAAAAAAAAAAAAAAAAAAAAAAAGGGAAGAAAAATCAGCAATGTGCTTCAAGCGAAGATTTCTGTGTCCTGCGTGGTTATTTCTGCTCTGCAAAGGGAGTTTTTTGCCATTTCTCCCAGCCCACTTCAGAGTGATTTGTTAGAGGTTTCCCCAGCCCCTGGAATGACAGGCTGAAGGCTTGCTTTCAAAATATTGGAGGTTCAGCACTGAAACCAGCACTGCCTTGCCAGTTCTCTTGATCCTCACTCAGTTCGGGGCTGTGCACGCGTGAAATCATCGGAATGAGAAGGGAAAATAAAATTCACCCTTTGCTGAGGGTTCAAGGACATGGACAGGGGTTCTCAGTAGTCCATGACTGACTTTAGTCCCAGCCTAAGGATCCAAGCAGTGCTGGCTCTGTCCAGGCTCCTCTGATCCATCTCCCCTTCCATCTGAGGATATCCTGAGATGATTCCCTGATTCCTGCTCTCCCACAGCCATTCCCTGGAGCTGGCAGGGGGATTCCTCTGCTCCTGCCCCGTGCTGGGATGGATCCATCCCCAAATATCAGCTCCCAGCTCGCACAGAGGCTGGCCCAGGCTGGGCTGAGGGGCACAGGTGGGCACGAGAGGCACTGGCACAGGAGTTCCTGGGTGGATGCAGGGAAGTTTCCTCCTCTCTGAGGATAATGAAGCCCTGGCAAGGCCGTCCAGAGGGGCTCCTCCAGCCCTGAGCACTCCGTGCTCCCTGCTTGCAGGGGGAGGCTGCAGGAGACTTCCCCAGGTCCCTCCAGTCTGGGTGCCCCTGACAATGAGGAACAATCAGGAGCCACCCCAAATATTCCAGCACCCAGGGCTCTCCAGGAGCCCATCCTGACCCCAGCTCACTCTGACCCAAATCCATTCTGACCCCAGCCCAACCTGAGCCCCGCCCATTCTGAGCTCAGTTCATTCTGACCCCAATCCATTCTGATCCCAACCCATTCTGAGGCCAACCCATTCTGATCCCAAGTCCATTCTGATCCCAGCTCACTCTGATCCCAATCCATTCTCGCCCCAGTCCATTCTCGCCCCAGTCCATTCTGATCCCAGCCCATTCTGATCCCAGCAAACCCCAGCAGTGCCTTGCTGAGCTCATTTCAACTCACAAGACAGGGCCCTGAAATCTGAGGTTGATTCTCCCACACTTCCACTGCAGCTCCTCCCTTGAGGAGTTTGTGGAAAATGCTGCAAGAACAGAACTCTAACTGCTGCTCTCAGCACCAGGGCCACACAGCCCATTTGCCATCCATGAAATTCATATTCCCACCCTTGGAAAGAGCAGGATGAATCCTCTGAATAACCCAAAACCTCCAGCTCTGCACTGACACAGGTCCTCCAAAGCCTTTAGGACAGACCAGGTTGTCTTCCCAGCATCTCCTGAGGAGGTAAAGCTCATTTCAACAAAGTGTAAATTCTGCCCAGTGCAAAGAAAAATTACTTTGAATTAACTGGATAGATGTTATGAATAATCCACATTAAATTCTTAATTTTGGGTTACGATAGAAGACTTAATAGTGGTCAGATACCCACTGCTTATGCAATTAATTCTTAGCCAAGAAAATGAATGTGAGATATAAAATATTTTAGAAATAATCTTTTCGTACAAAAACAATGGAAATTTGAAGAAGGATTAAGATTTAGTGTCACAACAGATTATAGTGTGAACAGAATATGTCCTTACAGAAATCTATTTAACCACTGATGTCCTAGAGGGAACAAACTATCGGGGTTTTTTCCATAGCAAAAAAAAAAAAAAGGGGAATTTGCTCTTTGTGTTTACTGGAGCCCACAACTGGCAGGAAATGAGGCATGAAATGCATTGTCAAACACACAGTGTTCCAACAGAATGCCTCACTTCCAGCTGAGCATTGATTTTAGGGATGCGAGCTCTCAGACCCTCCCTAAAAATGGATATTTTTAATAAATGGATCACCCTGGTAATGCTGCATACACACACAAAGGTGTTGCTGCAAAAAGCTTCTGGTTTTTTTAACATTCCTCTGAAGAACTTCCTCCCATTTGTTAATTTTTCCTAAGAAATGCCGGTAATGAAGGAGTATGAGGAGGAACCAGGAGAGAGGGACTCCCACCAGCCCAAGCTGACCCAAACTTCAGCCCAAAGTTACCCCTGAGCAGAGATCTGAGAGAGAAATGATTGAATTGTAACTCCAGGTTTGCACACACAACAAGAGGAACATCACCCGTCTGGAAAGGCTCTTTCCAAGGCATCTCCCTGCTGTATCCAGAGAAACCAGGGCCAGAAAATCCCCTGAAAACTCATTTTTCTACATGAATGTCATTAAGCAGCAGCCAAACGCAGTGGTGAGGGTTTGTCTGTATCCTAAGCAAGTGAGGGATTGCCCAAAAGCTCCAGGTAAAATGAGTTTTGCAGTTCTTTTCCAGACAAAATTGAGTATGCAAAGCAGAATTGCATCAGTCACCCTCTCCCAAAGCATAGCTAATGCACTTAATTAACTAGGCTGCTACCAAATCCTCTTTTTAAACACTTTTTTTCTTTAAAGATTCTCACAAAAAACCCAAACAAACCAAAAACACCAGGAAAATTACAAACCCAAGTAAACCAGAATCAAGAGTATTGCAATAGGAAACATTTTTTTGCTTTGAGAAATCAGCTGTATGGCAATGATTTAATTAAATGAAAATGAGTGCAGAAGTGTCTTGCTGGATGAGGACAGGATGTATAGAATGAACACCTTTTTTCTGGGCTGTTTGGGACAGAGATTTGTGTCCTGTCACTTTGCTTTTTTAACTCTCACCACACACAGAGGTGTGGAGCAGCCTGATCTTTGCCCTGTGGAGTTTTAGGGTGGCACAGCCCCCAAATTGTGTCACCCCGACCTTCCAGCCTGGGCAGGAATGCAAGGCTAGCTCTGGAAAAGCCATTTATTAATTAATTAAAGCCATTCCTAATGCAGGGAAGCTGCTTCTGCTGGTGCTGCAGAGCCACCAGCACGGGCAGGATTATGGCAGGGACAGGCACAGCTCATTTTCCTCGAGTCACTGTCATTCATTTCTACCAAAAAGAGGCAAAAATAAAAAAAATTAACAGTTCTCTCTCATCCTTCATCCTTTGATTCTCTCAGTTATTGAACACTTTCTATTCCTGTATGATTGAAAGGGAGCTGAGAGAGGCAGCACTCAGCAGAAAAATCCCAGAACAGACAAGGGAACAGATTCCCAGCCCCGTGCTGGATCTGAGACCAGCTCTGAAATCAGCACTTCTTTCCTACCAAGGCTATAAAGGCATTTCTGTCTCTGTGACACCCTGGGCTGGGGGAGGAGGCAGCTGCAGGAGCCCAGGGGACAATCCTGGGAGCCAGGAGGGGTCAGGGCGTGGGTGTCACCCCTGGATCCACCAGGGACAGGGGCTGATGGCACCTGGGCTGGACAGGACCCTAAAGATGTCCCCATTCCATGGCAGGGACACCTCCCACTGTCCCAGGCTGCTCCAGCCTGACCTGGGGCACTGCCATGGATCCAGGGGCAGCCACAGCTTCTCTGAGAATTCCATCCCAGGGAACAATTCCCTCCCAATATCCCACCCAACCCTTCCCAGGGTGAAGCCATTCCCCCTGTCCTGTCCCTCCAGGCAGCCTCTCTCCACCTCTCTTGTAGGAGCCCTTCAGACACTTCAGAATAGAAATTCATGGATGTGAATAATTCTGGAGATCGAGTGGTTTGAAACCATTTGGGCAAGGTCAGGATCTAGGACTGAACAAAACTCCAGAGAAAGTTCTGTACCCTGGGAAGCCACAGGAGAACTCAACACCAACACTTAAATCTCGCTGTAAAAAGTGACTGAGGTGTTTGTTTTTTAAACCAACCCATAATATTAATGCCTTTTCTTGTGTTCTTATGCGTAAAACCAAAGAAGGGCCATGAGGAATCCAGTCCATCATGGGCTGTGATCCCTCTGCCAGGGAAATCAATCCAAAGGCATCATCCACAGGGCACACACAAAGCCCTGTGCTCACCACGTGCTGCCTTTCCCACGTCCAGGCACAACCAGAGCTTCTGACAGGTTTAGGAGTTGAAGTTTGTCCATTTGTGAGTCCCACCAAGAATGGGCTTTCTGTATTTCTGCCAAAGTGTGAGGAGTAGAAACTTGTCTCTTGTGTTTTTTCTTCTCAGAAAAAACCAAAAAATGTCAGGCTAAAGAGACAGGTCCAAGCAGCTCCTGGCCACCTTGGCAAACGTGCTACTATTGTTTATAAACCCTTGCAGTTATTATTGTTTGGGGATCGTTTCTGTTATCTTACTTTTAATAACAGACAAGTGACTTCCAGCGTGTCAAGGAAATCTAATAAAATATAAATGAAAACCATTTGCCTGCGATTTTTCCCCTTTTACTTCGAGCACAAATTGCATTAACAAAGCAAAACAACTCCAACAATCCAGATTTGAGTGTAGGACCAGCCAGGAACGCTTTGTGTTTATTAAGTTTTCATTTAGAGGAGCCTGCATCACCCTGCCTGTGTTCAGGAAAGCAGCATCCAGGATGTGCTGGCTGCAGCCCAGCCCAGCAAAGCACAACCACGTGTGGCTCAGACACACAGAGTGTGTCCTGGGGAACCTGGGTTTGGCCCAGGATCTCCCCTCGGGCTGAAGAGAGAGCAGAGCCTGGCCTCAGATGTGCCTGGTGTGATCCAGGCAGAGAATTCCTGCTCCATTCCTGCTCTATTCCAGCTCTGTTCCTGCTCTATTCCTGCTCTATTCCTGCTCTGTTCCTGTTCTATTCCTGCTCTATTCCTGCTCTGTTCCTGCTCTGTTCCTGCTCTATTCCTGCTCTATTCCAGCTCTGTTCCTGTTCTATTCCTGCTCTGTTCCTGCTCTGTTCCTGTTCTATTCCTGCTCTATTCCTGCTCTATTCCTGTTCTATTCCTGCTCTATTCCAGCTCTGTTCCTGCTCTGTTCCTGCTCTATTCCCGCTCTATTCCTGCTCTATTCCTGCTCTATTCCTGCTCCATTCCTGCTCTATTCCTGCTCTCCTGCTCTGTTCCTGCTCTATTCCCGCTCTATTCCTGCTCTATTCCTGCTCTATTCCTGCTCTATTCCATTCCTGCTCTGTTCCTGCTCTATTCCTCTGCTCTATTCCTGCTCTATTCCTGCTCTATTCCTGCTCTGTTCCTGCTCTATTCCTGCTCTATTCATTCCTGCTCTGCTTTCCTGCTCTATTCCCGCTCTATTCCTGCTCCATTCCTGCTCTATTCCAGCTCTGTTCCTGTTCTATTCCTGCTCTATTCCAGCTCTGTTCCTGCTCTGTTCCTGCTCTATTCCCGCTCTATTCCCGCTCTATTCCTGCTCTATTCCTGCTCTATTCCTGCTCTGTTCCTGTTCTATTCCTGCTCTATTCCTGCTCTGTTCCTGCTCTATTCCTGCTCTATTCCTGCTCTGTTCCTGCTCCCTTCCTGCTCTGTTCCTGCTCTGTTCCTGCTCTGTTCCTGCTCCATTCCCGCTCTATTCCTGCTCTGTTCCTGCTCCATTCCTGCTCTATTCCTGCTCTATTCCTGCTCTATTCCTGCTCGGTTCCTGCTCTGTTCCTGCTCTATTCCTGCTCTGTTCCTGCTCTATTCCCGCTCTATTCCTGCTCTGTTCCTGCTCTGTTCCTGCTCTATTCCTGCTCTGTTCCTGCTCTGTTCCTGCTCTATTCCTGCTCTGTTCCTGCTCTCTTCCTGCTCTATTCCTGCTCTGTTCCCGCTCTGTTCCTGCTCTATTCCTGCTCTATTCCTGCTCTATTCCTGCTCTATTCCTGCTCTGTTCCTGCTCTATTCCTGCTCTATTCCTGCTCTATTCCAGCTCTATTCCTGCTCTATTCCTGCTCTGTTCCTGCTCTATTCCTGCTCCCTTCCTGCACCGTTCCTGCTCAGTTCCTGCTCTATTCCTGCTCTATTCCTGCTCTGTTCCTGCTCTATTCCTGCTCTATTCCTGCTTTGTTCCCGCTCTATTCCTGCTCTATTCCTGCTCTATTCCAGCTCTGTTCCTGCTCTATTCCTTCTCTATTCCTGTTCTATCCCTGCTCTGTTCCTGTTCTATTCCTGCTCTATTCCTGCTCTGTTCCTGCTCTATTCCTGTTCTATTCCTGCTCTATTCCTCCACCACTGACCCTACATTCAGATTTTTTTTGCTCATCCTCTCATTTTAGCTTGGAGCTAAACCTGGAGGGATATCAGGGTAATTTACCCAGCGATAACCAAAGGGTTCTCCATCAAGCTTTGAGCCAGACATGGATATTTCAGATTTATTTACCCTTGCATTTATAAACAACCTCGATGGTCTCTTGAGATCCGCCAGGAATTAAAATAAAAAGAAAAAGTGGAAAAAAGAAAACCCAAAACCCAACAGTTTTAGTCCCACCTTTTTCATTTCAAGTGCTCTGTTACACCTAATCACATCTATTATTTTTCCCTAGGGATTTACTTAATTAATACTGGAAGAATTTTGTTCCTATAAGAATTCCTTTTTTTGATGCAACCTCCATTTTTTTTCCTTTTTCAACTTAAAAAATCCAAACACCCAAACACCCCAGACCATTTCACTGTGACCCCTGGGCTGATCTGTCCAGCCCAGTCACATTAACAAAAGGTGGGAACTTCAGTCTCCCATCACTGGGAGCAGAGGCTCAGGAGCAGGAAGGGAGGGACAGGGCACCAACTCCTTCCTGCACTTATTCTCCACCAGACTTTTCCACCTTGGATGCACCAGTTCCACATCCCAGCCACCTTCCCCACCTCACCACAGCCTCAGGCCCCATCATCCTTCCTTTAAACAAGCAGAAAACTTGTTTAATTTCAGTGCCACACTTAGATTATCTCTAATCTAGCGAGGAGCAGTTTTGAATACGGACACTGAGAAACAATTTTGAACAACACAGCTTCCCCTGCTTAACATAGCCTTCCTTAAAGCTGAATAATTCCTCCCCAGCTTGTGCCAGCTCCTGGTGCTCTGAGATGTGTCAGTGGCTGACAGCAGAGAGGTCGATGGATGGCAACCCAGGCCTGGCACTGGACATGTGCTCTCGAGGTGGACAGCACTCCCACGACTCCCTGCAAATTACAGAAAGGATTAAACCCACCTCCCCTCCCAGCCTGCTCGTGTTATTTCATCTGGCAAAGACCATACAGAAATTAATAATAGCTTTCCCACCCGCAAATAAAAGTGCGCTGCTTAAGGTTTTTGGCAGCGAGCTGGCATTTTGTCATTTAATCATTTCACATCATTACACTGCAATATGCAATGTAATGAGATGACACTCCTAAATGACAAACACTGGGTACCTCCTGGGCTGCGAGGAATGATGGCATGGCAAGGAAATGATACACTGAAGGTTGCCACAGCTCCACTCCCCCGAGTTGGGATGAAAGCACAGAGGAGCTGCAAGGAGAGCCTCACCTACAGATCCAGGAACAGCAATCCTGCAGCTCAGATCCCACATGGATCCAGGATCCCAAACCCATGGAAAATGCTCCTTACCTGGGGTGCTGAGGGGGGCAATCCCAGCCCTTCCCAGGGTCAGGGATGAAGGGGAGCCAAAGCCTCCTTATCTCTGCAGCCCACTGGATTTGGAGGATATATTAACCTTTAAGCAATTTGGAGAAATGCCTCTGGAGATCTCCTGCCAGAGCCTGATTTGATTGTCTGGGGTGGTGGCAAAGAGGGGAAAAGTCCAACAAAGCCACAGGACAACCCTTGGTGCCCACACATCACGAGCCTCAGAGCATTCCAAAGCGAGCCCTAAATGTCTGAGCTCCCCCCAAGGACCTCCAAGATGCTCAGAATGATTCTTCCCCACCCTTTCTTCCTGCTCTCAATTCAACTCACATAAAGGCCACTGAGGAAGCCATAAATAACAGCCTCAAATGTCACTGTTGTGCTGAAACCCCTCTCCTGCTGCACATCCAAAGTGCCACCTCCCACCTTTCCAGGAGCCTGCCAGGAGCCTGCAGCTGGGTGAAATCACCCCCAGCACACACACACTGAAAACCCCAAACCTCAGGGCTCTGGGGAACACTGGGAAAACCCACAAATAAAACCCTCAGTGCATCATTTGAGCTGTGCAAAGGGATCTCTCCATCCTGAGCAGATCCTGCCACCCCCAGGGATGTTTGTGCCCATCAGTGCCCAAGCACAGCTCCAGGGATCCAGAGGCTCCAGCAGAGCTGGCAGGGGAGCCAGAGCACCTGGCACTGTGCTTGGGACCTTTCTGCTGAGCAGAATTTGAGTTTTGGCAACAAATTTGTCCCCAGGACACCCTGAGGGGGTGTTCCAGCCCCAGCTGCCCCAGCTCCAGGGGCAAATCCTCCGTGCCCCCTCCCCAGCTGCCCCAGCTCCTCCACCACGCCTGCCAGGAGACTCTGGAGGAACCGAGAGAGAGACAATAAAATTCTGAAGTGAAGAGCTCTTTAAATATTAGCTCAGCTGGTATTATCATACATTTTTCCAAGTTCAAACATGATAAAGTGATTTGAGAGTTTGCCAACTCCATATTCAGGGGAAGCATGCAGAGAGAGGAGAAACGCTGATATCTTTGATGTAAGTTCTTTTTCTTTCCTTTCCTTTTGTTAACTTTAAAGAGCAGTCGCCTTAAACCTCATTTCAGAAGGCATCAGAAAACACTGGAAATTACACAACAGCTTTAGGAGCAGAGTTGCAGGTGGCAAGATATTTATTTTCCAAAAGCAGCTCTCGGTGAATGGATGAGGCATCCCAAAGAAATGGTTATTTTCTTTGCCATCTTATTCACAGAAAAAGCCCTATTGAATTTCTGCTATTCAGTCATTTATTATTTAGTGGCTGAGAGAGCTGGCTTTTTACATTCCTCCCCACATCAGTGAGAAGAGACAATCCTTAAAAACAAATTCCTGAAGTGACAATGAACTTCTGGCTCCCACTCCTAATAAGCAGCCCTGAACATCTCTCTCTCTCTCCAGGACACGCTGCGACAGCAAAAGCACTTTAAAAACAGGGATTTGGCAAACAGGGCCCTTCCAAGGTGCCTTGGCTTTGATGGGAGCTGCCCCAGTTTGGGGTGAGGTTTAGGGGGTCCAAGATAAGCTTTTCCAGGAGTGGAACCAGCCCTTGCAGAGGGGCCAGGACAGAAGCACCCCCATGTCCAGCCCTTCCCACGTTACTCCACAGAGGATATTTTGCACAGCAAAACCTTGCAAGGCTGAATAATGGCTTCAAAGACAAATTGCTTGAAATAATTTGGATTTCAGCACCTTCCTAAGTGTCCAGGAAAGCTTGACACCCCCCTAAAAGAACCACTCTGGCAACCAAACATTCATTAAAATGTAATAATATAGATTAAGTTTACTTAATCCTGCTGCAGAGTGCCACAGAGAAAAAGCAATATTCATTACACTTGGCAAAAGCAGGAATGGTGAGTGGGAGCCAAAGCAGGCCTGGATGCTTTGCTTGTTTCCTCATCTTTTTTTAAAGCCTTTTTTTATTTTCTCCCATCCTTCTGCACTGGCATGCTCCCTAAATGCAGCAAAGACAGAAGGTAATTACATATCGTGACTCATTAGCAGAAAAAAAGGAAAAGTGGGAGCAAAAGCAATAGGTAGGTGGGGGTAAATTTACCACATAATGATTTAAAAGTTTTGGGCTCCTGCACACAGGGAGAAAAAAAAAAAAAAAGGGAAGGAATTTAGTCATTCAGACTGTGAAATTCTAGGAGACTAAATGTCTACTTAAATTATTTCATCACATATTCATTAGGCCATCCCAGGGAAAGCAGTTATATTATTTGATGGGGTTTCAGTTCTTTCCTGGCACCCTGAAGAGGACAAAGAAGAATGGACAAATTGAACAAAAGACGAACAAAGGAAGCAGCGGGGAAAGGAAGGCAGAGAAGTCTTAGAAAAAACAAAAAAAAACCCCCACAGACCTCTTGAAAAGATCCAAACCCAAGGTCTGATTGCAGCCCTGACAGCAAGTGCTGCTGCAGGCCCAGGCTGGGGGTTACTGCACTGCTCCTCACTCACCAGCCTGCAATGCCAACGCTGCTCTTTCTCTCCTGCTTGTTTGTCCTCCCTGCACCACCCATAAATCAGGAGTTATGCTTTAACATGTTTCTTCCATAGCACCAAGCACATAAAGGAATTTATCCTCCGAGTCCACTAGACTGTAAAGCAAATAAATATAAATAATGATAAAAGGAAAGGAGAAGGCAAGTGAAACACTGATGGGGGAAGTCAGGAAATCTTTATTTTACCCAGAGTCATCGCCCACAAACTCGTCCCCTTAATAACTGCTGGTTTGGTGGGGTTTCTTTTTGCATTATGATTTTTTTAATGTTTTTAATTATAATTAAAACTCTTAAGCTGGCTTCTTTTGGAAAACATAATATCTCCCTTTTTGGCTGTGCCACAGCAGAGGATCCTCTGCTTACTCCCTTCGAATTTTAAAACGTGGGCTTAAAGACCCAGGAGGACAGAATCCATTTTCTGCTATTTTAAAGAATTAGAATGTGTTGGGGAGAGGCTGCACTTGGCTGGGAGATGCTTTATTAAAAGGATGTTGCAGCAAGAGAGGGGAAAAAATAGGACAAAGCATCCGGTGGGAGCCATTGTTGTCCTTGGGGCAGAGCTGGGGATGGGATGGGAATGGCACAGGAGCCCAGCCAAGAGCAGGAGAGAAAAACTCATCCCTGCACCACAGAGCCACAGCTCCCTGCACAGCTGCACCTCCTCCTGCAGCTGCTGGACTGGGGAATCCAGCCCAGCTGGGGAATCCAGGCCAGCCCAGCAGCAGAGTCAGCACCCAGAGAGAGGAGGCAGCTCCAGGTCCTGGGCTGGGCTCGTGGTGGGCGCTCCCACACATAGAAAATGGGAAGTGTTGGGATGAAAACTCCAAATCCCAGCTGGGAATGGGAAAGCTCAGACTCACACCTCCTCAGTGATGGCCAGACTGGAGGTTTGGAGCCTCCATCCCTGTCCAAGGAATTCCTGGATGTGGCTCTCAGTGACAAGGTGGGGGTCAGGCACAGCTTGGGTTGATGATGCTGGAGGGCTTTTCCAGCCTCAGTGATCCTGTGAACCTGCACCTCCAGAGCTCAGCTATTCCATCCCTCTGGAACTCTCCTTTCTGAGACTTGTGTCCATTAAAGAACAACTGACAGCACAGGGGTACCAAGTATTGAGCAAAAGAAAATTTGAATAAAAACACTGCATTTTTTTTACAGCCAGTCATAGATCATCTCAACTACAGCTATGCCAGCTCCTTCAAAACCAGCCTAACTTCTGATATTTTAACTCAGGAAATTCTCTTTTACCCCACTGAGTCCCACAGTCCAGCAGAAGGGAGCACTGCACACACCCTCACCAGTGTGGGAGCACCAGCAATGCAAAAGACACTGCTGAGAGCAGAGAGAAATGATTCCTCTCCTCCAATGACAGCAGATTTTTGTGCTCTGGTCTTATTCTTTTAAAAGTGAGAGTAATACCAGCCCCTTGATCCAGGATCCATAATGTAAAAGCACAGTTTAGAGGCTGGGCCACAAACAGCCAAAGCATCACTGCCCTGAGAAAAGGGCCTACAAAAGTCTCAGTGCTTTTAATAATTTAAATCTGGGGTTCTGCTCACACCACAACTTCCAGAACTTAGTCCTTCATATTACCCCAGAGTTAGCATTTGCCACATGCTGTCACAGCAGATAAAACACTGATTCCTGTGCACACCAAAAAGCCACACACTTCTGTGGCAAATACAAACATTTAACTCTGAGATCTGCTTTAGAAATAGAACCAGAATAACCCCCAGTGAGGAGCCAGCATCAGTGACCCCTCTGATAAAGCCTCTCTGCTGCTACAATACAAATCCAATGCATTTTGGAGCTCCCAAGCACCTGCAGCTTTAATGCAGCCCAAGCTGCATCAGATTCCCAGGCACAGCATAACCAGCACTGCAATTCCCTCCACTTTAATACCAATAATCCCACCTAGGAGAGAAATCATAACTCTTAACTATTATTTGCAATGACATCCTCCTTTTCACTCTAAGCACTGCTCTTTAAACATTTCTAAACTTTCCCTGTTCCTTGCCTGTGCCTTGATAGGAATTTGCCTGTCACCGAGGGCTGTACACAAAGAGAGACACAGACACTGAGCACAAAGATATCAGGAAGTGGTTTTCCTAGCAACAGTAATCATCTGAGAGATCCCAGAACATCCTTCCTATTCATGCAGCATTTTGTGTTTTGAATAGTGCTGACAGGTGAAGTGGATTCATAGTATTTAATACAAAAAATATTGCTGTGGATGGGAATGGCACAAAAGCAAAAATATCCACACTATTCAGGAGCAGATGAATTCAGTGTTTTCATAACGTTCCAGATTATTCACTAAGGCACAGTTTCAAAGGCAGAGACTCTCCCCTTCCCACAGAATGAACAATCCAGGGTGCTCTGGGGGAGCAGCATCCCCAGGTGTGGCAGCAGCAGGGACCTTGCACCTGCCAGCCCCGCTCACCCATGACCCTCACCCCCTTCCCTGCATCCCTGCAGGGCCCTCCTGCTCTGGGATTCCCATCATGAGGATGTGCACACCTGCAAGGTGCTGCAGTGAGGCCTTTCCTGCCAGTGAAACTCAGGTTTTCTAGAATTTAAGGTCAAATTTGTTGCTCCAGAAAGTTCTGAGCAAGATGGGACCTTCCAAGAGCTGAGCTCAGGTTCTCTGCCCAGCACAGCCCCACTCACAACCCTGAATTTGGGTCACTGGAGGGGTCTGAGGCACAGCAGACACCAGGGATCGTGCAGGGGATGCAGCTGTTCTGCAAAACCAACACAAAGCCCCCAGAATCATCCTACAGGGCAGATCAGATCCCATAAAACAGCTGGGATTGTGAAAGTTCCTGAGCAAAGACCCAGAGCAGCCCAGTGTCCCTCTCCCTCTCTGGTGGGACATGAACACCCACAGGGGTTTTGTCCCTTCAGCTCTTTGCTCTCTCCCAGTTTTACAAAATTCCACTCCAGCTTTCTGTCATCTCGTGGGAAACCCAACACATTCCTTTTCTTCCTGGGCCACATCTCCATTGTTCTCCTGCTGCTTCTCCTTCCTTGCCCACCAGAACGTGCCTTCCACAGGAGTTTCCCAACCCTATGGATTCCTCCCAGGCCGCTCCCATGGCCTTATGGAGCACTGACTCACTCTGTAAATCTCTTTTTTCCTAAAGGTCTCTTCAGTCTTCACGAGTTCAATGGATTAATTATTGCCATTCCCTTAAGGAAATCATGCAGCCTCTCCAGAAACTCATCTCATCCTGGCCTGAACCTTCCCTGCACTGATTTTTCAGGTTGTCAGGGTATTAAAGCCCTTTCTCCCTCCACCTGCATCCCAGAATATACAATGGGAACATCTACAAATCCTTGGCTACGGGCACGCCAGAGGATGGGACTTATTACCTGAGCAGCTCCTGGTTGGGATTTTCCTGCACTGAAAGTAATAATAAATTAAATTGAAAGGGATAAATTCAGAACAGATGTGAGCAGGTATAACTAATGGGGGTGTCAGAGGAAATTAAACAGTGACAAACAGTGGGGTAAATTACAGTGTCAGGGTGAGCTGATTGTAAAGGGACATCAGCAAGGGAGCCTGCGTGGGGGTGGCTTTTGGGAAGCACAACTTTCCTGCAACTGGAATACATGGATTATAAATATGTGTGAGGAGAGAAACGACTGAGAGGAGGTTTTGAGATTGCACAAGATTCATCAGCTTCCTTCTGCTCTCTGGAGCCTTTCCTTTGGGTGTTTTTTCTCTGCTTCCCTGTGCCTTTGGCAGGTGATGTCCTCTCTGTATCAGCTGAGGCAAGGGCTGCTGTTCAGGGAGATTTGTTCACCTGCTTGGCACCACTGCCAACCCTCCTGCGTGACAGGCACTCACAGGGCAGGAAAATGCAAAACCCAAAAGGCCTCCTAACTTCCCCCTATCAAGAATCCTTCCCTACCCTTAAAAATAATAAAAGTCTTTATTAAAATCAAAATATTTTGCGAGCGAATCCCATCAAAAGTGATCTTAAAACTCCCAAGTTGCAAGTAGTCCATAACCTCCTAGAAATACTCATTGATATTTAAAACCCCCAAATCCTTCATGGCTTCAGAAATGCCAAGGCAAGGAATGCTATATTCCAACCAAATCTGCTCCCTGCATCTCACAAACAGCTTGAGGATCTATAATGAGCTACAATAAATCTTCCCATTGAAGCACTAATTAACTTTGGAGTTGCTTGTCTCATTATGAATCCAAGTTTCATGGCAGTAGCCACCTCCAGGAACTGTCCCATGGACTTTTTTTAACCAATAACTTTATTTTCAAGGACAAGAAGACACATCCAGGCAGCCAAACCCATCCCATGCTCCTGTCCAATGTGCCTGTGGAGCCTCAAAGCTGGGAGGAAAAGGTGACTTGGAGCACTCAGAGATTTGTGGAGTCAGAGCTCTCCTCAAACTCCAGAACAAGAAACCCTCTGGTCCTGCTGACTGCAGGAATTAGTCACCATTCTGTTTACAAGTGGGAAATAGCATTACACTGTGCTTGGAGGAGCTGGAGTTAATTTGAAACCATCCTCCAGCAGCAGCAGCACCAATAAAAGCTCCTGGAAATCCCTGTGCCAGCCCCTCTGGCTACTGCACAGTGCTCTGCAAGGACAAACCCACCCCAACAGCTCTGGGAACGGATTCCCCTGGAACAGGGGGTTTAAAGCAGGGAGAAAAGGCACCTTTCTGCTCAAACCAGAACCAGCTTAACCCAAGATGTGATGCTGCTGATGGAAACTGGGAAGAAGAAAAGGGGAGAGAGGATCAGATTTTAAACTTACTGGAAATGTGTAGTGACAAAAGCTCAAAGAGCCCAGGTGAAAATGCTCATCAGAGACACCCAGCTCTTGGTTTGGACAGAAATCCTTCCCTGGGAGGGTGGGCAGAGAGGCTGTGGCTGCCCCTGGATCCCTGGCAGTGCCCAAGGCCAGGCTGGACACTGGGGCTTGGAGCAGCCTGGGACAGCGGGAGGTGTCCCTGCCATGGCAGGGGTGGGATGGGATGGGATGGGATTTAAGGTCCCTTCCAACCCAAACCATCCAGTGTTTCCCAAAGGGAAAGAAGTCCCAGCAAGCAAATGTGAATTGTTGGTGCTCTCACAGGGCTGGAGCTGGGCTGGTGCTGCAGAAGCCCCACACGAGGAGCAAAGTGTTGCTAGGCTGGAGCTGCAGCTTCCTGGGAACGTGGTTATTTCTAAACTCGGGAGAATTTACACCAGATTAATATCCCACACCAGCTCCACCACACAATCCCTGCAGCTTGGCTACCAGGAAACAGCAAGGCAGGCTCCAAATGGGGCTGCACCCCCAATTCCCACAGGAGAGCTCCCTGCTCTGACACCCCCACACATCCCTGCCCCATGCCCTGCTCCCGAGGTCCCGGGTGTCACCTGTGGGGTGGGATCCTCTTGTGGGGCTGGAGGAGCTGCACCCAGCTGGGAATGGGAGCTCTGCTGCTTTTTTCTGTTTGTGTGGGAGGGGGATGCTCTGAGATTCACTGCAAAGCTCACGTCAGTCAGGCTTCATCTCCCCCCACCCTCCAAACCAACTGATCATTGGGGAGGCAGCTCCATAGACATTTATGAAAATCGTATTTGGGGTTACCATGAGATCCTTTCTCACCTAACAGACCACAGGAAGAATTAATTTGACTGCTTTTGCCCCCAGTTCAGCACCAAGGAAATTCGTGGTGCTGCAGTTCCACAGTTTTTGGTCCTCAAAGGACAGCACCCCTTAAATCACCTCTTAACCCAAATATCCTTGGAAAGAAACACTTTCAGTGCAATTTCTGCTACACATTGCTTGAGAATCTAAGGCATGAGACACAAGAACACCATCCAAAATCACATTTCTGATCAATAAACACCTTTGCAGGAGCCTGCCAGGGTCAGCAGACACAAGGGCCCGGGCTTTAATTATTAAACAAGTTGGCAAGAGCTGAAAGATTAGCACTTAAAAAAAAATAAAAATAATTCCTTTAATAAAATGGCATGGATGTTTCTTGGTTCAATATTTATTATTTCATCTGTCTCCAGATGGGAACGAGGAGTATTTGGATAAATGGATTTAAATGCTCAGCTTTACATGAGCCCCTGTGTCCTGCCCACTTCCAAGGCTCCAAGGCAGCCTCTTACACAAACATTTCTCTGTCAATCAAAGCAATGGCACAGGCTGCTCATGCAGGTAGCTCATGGAGGGGTTACTTTCCCCCCATTAGTAAAAGCTAAGCATGAAAAGAAAAACTGATCAATCTAAAGGCAGTCAAAAAGCAAACAAGTCCTTCCTCTCGTCCTTTTCTCTCCCCTCATGCCCAAATTTTAATGTAAAATAAAATCAATCCACACAAACCACATTTCTGACTACACAAAACAACTTCTGCAAAACAGAGAGAAGTGTGTTTGTCTGAACACACTGAGCATCTCCTCACGGGCCACACAAAAAGAGTTGGGATTTCAGGACACAAATTTATCGCATTTCACAGAAATAAACCACTGCCACAGGGCCTATTTCGAAAAATTCTATTATCTCCTGGAGGCCTAAAGGGTAAAAACGAGCAAGTGCAGCACCTCGTGGGTACAAAGCAACCTGTGGGACAGAAAACACCGTGTGAATAGAGCAGCAGGTTGTGCTGCTCACTCCTGCTCCCTGCAGAGCCCCTTTTCCCAGCACAGCCAGCCCTGTGCAGTGTCCATCCACCTCCTCTCTCCAAGATCACACACCCAGAGAAATAAATGGCTGATTTTCTTAGGATGAAGCAAACAGAGGGAAAAAAAAAAATCAGCTGCATGAACTTGGAAGCAAGCTCCACTGGCACCATTGCTTTTAGCAAGATGCTATCTGACATCTTTTGGCTGAACAAGTCCCTTTTGTGGGGAGGATTGTACAGCAAATATTTCTGAGTAGCATAATGTTTGTTGGATATTGCTCTGTTAGGGCAGCTTGTGTTTTCACTCTATTCTGCTTTTGTATGCGAGGGTGTGGAATTTGTTAATCTAAATAAAACTCAAAATAGACAGCACGGCTTAAAGAGCTGCTGACGCCTGGTGGGAAATTCTGAGAGTTCTGTGGCAGGAAGCAATCCTGAGCAGGAGCAGCTCCAGACTGCAGGGGAGAACCTTCCCGGGGCTGGATGGGCTGTGCAGGGGGAACTTAAACCACTCCCAGGGCAGGAACTCAGGGACTGAGCTCTGCATCCATCCTGCTCCTGTCCCAGAGCAGGGCACAGAGATGCAGGGCACAGGGATGCAGAGCAGAGGGATGCAGGGATGAAGAGCACAGGGATGCAGGGATGCAGGGATGCAGAGCAGAGGGATGCAGGGATGCAGGGCACAGGGATGCAGGGATGAGGAGCACAGGGATGCAGGGATGCAGAGCACAAGGATGCAGGGATGCAGGGCACAGGGATGCAGGGATGAGGACCACAGGAATGCAGGGATGCAGGGATGCAGGGCACAGGGATGCAGGGCACAGGGATGCAGGGATGCAGGGCACAGGGATGCAGGGCACAGGGATGCAGGGATGCAGGGCACAGGGATGCAGGGATGCAGGGCACAGGGATGCAGGGATGCAGGGCACAGGAATGCAGGAATGCAGAGTACAGGGATGCAGGGATGCAGGGATGTAGAGTGCAGGGCTGCAGGGATGCAGGGCACAGGTGTGCAGGAATGCAGCATCCCTGGGGTTTGTTGTGCCCAGTTACCCCTCAGGCTGCAGGTGGGATGCTGAGTGCTGGAGCTGCTCTGCTCTCAGCATTTCTGGGCAGAGCCCCACACTGATCCCCTGCCCCTCAGCTCCCAGCTCAGCTTCATCCCATGATCCTGCTCCTTTTTGTGGAGCCTTTGGATGGGCAGCACCTTCACCCTTGCACTGCTCACCCCGCAGAGGTTCAATCTCTTCCTTCACAGAGCAGACCCTATTTTTGCCTTGTGAACAGAGCCCCTTATCCAGGCACACACCCAGTAAAAGGAATTTCACCCCCACATGACATTGGAGAGCTCTCTTCACTCAACCTTCTGGTATTTTCGGGTTTGTTCCTATAAATTTCCCTTTATCTCTACATTTCTTGTTGCCACATGTGTCCCCTCTTGCTTCACCTTTGCCTTCAGGTGGGGATCAGTTGGAGCCTCACACCAGAGCCCCCTCCAGAGCTCAGTTTATCAATGGAGAGACACGCCAGGATTGCCTGATCTGTGCTCTGTGACAGGGCAGGGGCCTGAGCTCTGCTCAGCTCAGAAGAGCCCAGCACTGGACTTGCATTTGCTGATTTTAAGGCAGAAGTTTGGTCTTTGCTCAAACCTCCAAGGTGGCATCTCAGACTATGAGTTATCTAAAAGTGGTTATCAAAAACTACTGAAAGAAGTCATTGTGTGCACTTTCTGAGTGCAGTTACAAATCCTTCACCAGCTTTCATGGGGAAATTCAGATCCCAGCAGCTCAAACTCTGCAGCAGAGGTATTTTAAGTTTTAGAAAATCTTTAAAATTTAGAAATTTAAAGTTTAGAAAATCTTTACAGGGGCTAGTCTGAATTTACATGATTTTTTTTCTAGTTAATCCATCAGCATAAGCTTAATTTCTTCTTCATCATGGTCTCAAACTCCAACAAATGTTACAATAGGATGTGAATACTGTCCAAAATGGGTCCTATCTGAAGTTTCTGAGCCATGCAGTGTCTTGGGAAGGTCAGGGGGAAATCAAAGCCCCTGCTTGTGTGCATGAGAGTGTCCTCACTGCTCCTCCAAACACTGAAAACCACTGCTCATTCCACAGGACCACTAAAGAGTGAAAGCAAATAGGAATTTCTGCAGAGTTTCTCCTTTAAATCTGATTACCTCAATCCATCCTTTCACTCGTGGAGCAACTGGAAACATGTCCATTACTCACAGGCAGAGGAGCCAAGCCTACCAAGAATGATTTGGCAAGGACTGGAGATGAATCACGGCACATCTCTGCAGCAGGAGCCCATTGGCAATGGAATTAGCTGATTTGTTTTTAATACATTTGTTTCCAGCATGCAAAGATTAAGAGAAAAAGGGAATGAACCTGGAAAGATTCAGGAGCTCCCCTGTGCTGGGCCCTGTAATTCAGGTGGGCTGATACAGAGAAATCAGTTTATTTCTCAGAGAAATCAATTTATTTCTCTGAGAAATTAATTTATTTCTCAGAGAAATTAATTTCTTTCTCAGAGAAATCAGTTTGTTAACCCTGAGTATCGCCTGCAAACTGGGGTATTTCGGTTACTTTTTAAAACAAGAGGGAAAGGTTGAGGTGAGAACGCTCACTAAAATAGAACTGAGCTGATCTGGGCTGTCACCCCCAATGCCAGACAATCTACTGAGCACTAATTGTTGCTTTTAATTGAGAAAATTAATTTCTAACAGAAGGCATTTTAACTTGTCAGCCCACCTGAGCAGAGGCTTGAAACTCTGTAAGATTCCTCCTTGTGAAAGCCACTGCCTTTGGAACCTTCCTCATTTTCTCCCTGTTTAGGTCACCTGGATTATCTGTGTGGCTGCTGGCAGTCATTCCAAGCTGAACCAAGACTTTGGGGCAAATTCTCATCCCTTTTTGTGTTCCTTCTTTCTGTTTTTTCATCCAGGCTGAGTCTGAGTGTCACACTCAGCCTGGTGTGAGGCAGACTCAGGGGCACTAATCTGGATTTTATGAACAGGACCAAGTGAGGAAAAGGTCCCTGAAACCTGTGCTGCCACTCACAGATCTCAATTCCTTTCAGCTCTCCAGTCCTAGACCTCATCCCATCACAAAAACAGAGCAGGGAGAGCTCTGGGAAGCTGATTGCAAGAGCTGCCACTGTGAGAGCTTCCTTCAGTAGAAAGGATTAGAGCGTCCTCAAAATGTCAATCAGATATCAAAGATACATGGAGATTGAAAAATAAAATGTACCATTTATAAAAATAAGTCTTTGGGAGACACACTTTAAAAAAAACCAAAAACCTAGAGAAATGTGTCCCCAAAATAAACACAATCCTCTGCCCAACTTCATCATTTGCACTGATAAAACTCCAAGCACAGCAAGCCATGGGATAAACAAAGCCACTAAACCCTCATTAACACCCAATTATTAATACCCAATTCCCATTGCCATGAGCAACAATCTCCCACAGCTGATCTGAGCTCATCCCTCCCACCACCCCAGGTTCCTACACATCCCTGAGGGGACACAACTCTCCCAGGCAGGGATGTGCTGCTGCTCCTGCACAGGAGCTGCTCCAGCCCCCAGCCCAGCCCCTGAGCCTGCTGAGTTTTCTGTTGTTTGGGTTTTAATTCACTTTCCTAAGATTGCTTCTCATTCAGCTTGGTGACAGGTAGTTATTTGTTTGCAGGGTTCCATTTGACATTTATTGTTAGTGTAAAACACTAATAATAATAATTAGTGCCTTTTTAGAGTTGTCTGAGGTTTTAGTGCTGGTGCATTGTTAATATAAAACATCCCAGAGCTTGGCTGTGTATAGGATAGTATGATAGTATTTAAATATAACAAAGGGGCTCATTATACTGCGACCAGATTGCAGTATCTTTGAGCCTCCTGTTAGCAAGCCAAGATTTAACATCCTCTAAACTTGTCTGCAATGCTAATACTTTCTGGAAAAGGGGAAAAAAAAAACTACCAAAAAAACCTTAAACAAAACTAAAGCCAAAACAAAAACTAGACAAAAGCGCACCGTTTTTATTCACTTGGAGTTGAAGAGCCAAAGCAAGTTTAATGCCAAGAGGATGGGAGTAAGTGAGAATAAATGAGTCCTACAATTGCTTTTAGGAGCTCGAGGTAACTCAGAACATGCTTGTGCAGCCACATCTTCGTGTTTGGGAGCAGATCACTCCAAACCACCTCACAGTCACTGCTCTCCCTCCACCCTGTCTCAGATCTCAGATCATCATTTTATAACGTGACCAACGAGGCTCTGGACAGTGCTCTCACAGCATCTCATTCACAGAGATTTGCAGCACTCTCCTGGGTTCCAGCACACTGTCGGACACTCCTTCCTTGGCTGGGTGCTCCTCACAAGCAAATTAAGAGAAGTTTCCCCCCATAGGGATGGCTGGATGGAGGTTTCATATCAGGAATCAATTATAACTACAGAAAATAGGCTGTGCTGGTTTGGGCTTCTTGACCTTCCAAGAGAGATGATCTAGACAGTGAAAATCAGGCCACAAGTGGGATTGGCAAGGCCTGGCTCAGAACAAGCTCATTGTCCTTCTCTCCTCCTGCAGCTCACCTCTAATCAGAGCTGAGAGCTGGAGTCAGCTCCCATTTCTGCTGGGGAAGCTCAGGGATGATCTCATCTCCCCAGAACTCCATTTTTGGGCAGATCTGGTTCCAGGGAAGACTCAGAAGTCAGATCTGTGCCAGCTGAGAGGCACAGCCCAGCTCCACCTTTGCCTTCTGATACAGAGCACGAGGGGAGAGGAGCAACGGAGAGCCTTGAATGGCAGCTCAGAGGCACAGAAGGCAGAGTTGAGATTCAAGGAGCTCAGCCCATTCAAAAAAATTGTACCACACAATTATTACTCTGAAAAAAACAAACCTGAAGAGCTGAGCCAGGCTGCAAGGCGAGCTCTTGCCATAATGACACGAGCAGAAAGACCAAATAACGAGAAGGAAAGAAAAGAAAGGAAAACAAAGGAGGAACTGAGCATTTCTTTCTTTCCAGAGCCAACTCAGCCTAAGTCGAGGAAGTAGCATTTATTATGACAAAGTGAGTCTAGACAAGATCTGTCAGGTTCAGCTGCACTGCAAGGCTTTAGGTGCACATGTTTTTACCACAGATTGTGAGCACAGACATCTGAGAGGAGAATCCCAACACTGAGCCCTGCTGCATCCTCCAGGCTCCCAGCCTGAGCACATTGGCATCAAGTGCTTGTCACTGGAGGATCCTGACAGCCACGGGGTTGAGCTGCTCCCCTCTCCCATCTGTGCCTTCTCCAGGCCACTGGGCAACAGCAACGCCCCAGATACCAAAGGGATCCTTCATGCCAGGAGCTGCATCTGCAGTGACACACTCAGCACTCGCTGTGCTGAACTGCAGTGCTCCCACAGTGCAGTCAAATCAACCCTTTGGAAAAAGTCCACTTTGTGCCGACGACTCCTTTGGTTCCTCCTCTGCCCAACCCAGTCGAGGCTGCAGCAGCTCGAGAAGGGAATCAGAGGTGGATTTTTTTGGTTGGGGTTTTGCCTCTTTGGATGTTTGTTTTCCACCGTATTTGGCAAGTGAAACAAGAGGCTGGAAGGATCCAAAAAGGTCCAATATTCTCCAAAGCCTGGAGGGTGCACAAAAGCACAGAAATGTTCTTGCAAACTGAGCAGCTGTTGGCATTGCTAGGAAATCTTAGAAAGGATCACAAGTGGCACCATTAAAATAAAACCATAAAAAAGCAGGAATTACCACAACTTGTCAATAAAATCAGTTCAGCTTAAGGTGGTTTCTTTTAACACTCAACTTGGAATACCTTGCTTAAAACTCAAGTTTAAAGTGAAAAGGAAAAAAGGGTAAAGCCTACATGGAGTATTTGGCTAAGAAATCAACTTTTACTTTCTGAAAAATATGGATGTGGACCTTTCACCTTGATTCTGCTATGAAAATGCTTAGAAAACCTGGAAAGCCCAGTCAGCTTTAATTTGGGCCTAACAAGGTTGGGACGAAGTTTGTTTTCCATGGTTCTAGACATGCAGCCAGATCTGCTGCTGACAAGAACAGAAGCAAAATCTTTGGGGGAAAAAAAAAAGATAAAGCCAAAATCTGCTGAAATCTGTTTTGATTCTGTGACCCAGATACCAGCAGGGAAATAACAAACGTTTGCTGTATGTTACACTTGGCTTTCTATTGCAGAGCTGAGCCTCAAATGACCCCAGAGCATCCATTTGCTGGATTAGAAACTTTCTCAGAAAGCAGCAGAAGCCAAGATGTTCCCACTGATGGACTTGTCTTTAAAAAACAGAGCTCTTCAGAGGGTGAAAATTCCTGTTTGCAAATGGGCAACTTCCGTTTTCCTACTAGAAAAAAATATTAAAAGATCCCAAGATAAAAATGTCACCAAGATAAAAAAAAAAATTCAGCATCTGTATTTTCCTTTTTAATTTTGTATCTATCAGAAAAAGTTTTGGACAAAATGAGGAGTATTTTGAGAGGATTCTCTCCCCTTCACATGCTTATTTATTTAGGTAGGTTCCAATCTTTTGCTTTCTATTCCCTTTCAATTCAGCCAATCCTGAAAAAGTACAAATCAGATTTTTCACAAAATCTGGATAATTTTGTCAGAAGTTTTCCAGCTCTCAGTTGAAATCCTTTCCCTCCTGAAGCTGCACATTTTTGCATTTTAGGCATCATTGCTATGAAATAACCCATGGGATGAGGTTGTGCCCCCAGGCCTGACTCCACCCATCAGTTCAGGGGAGAAAATCCTCTGCTTTCCCAAAGTTCCCTCCACTTCCCAACCCTCTTTCCCCCTTTCAAGCTACACAAGATCCTTTCCTCAGCCTCCTGAGTGACCCAGAGTGGTTTCCAGCACCCTGCACAGGGGATGTGATGGAGCAGGACATGATTGATGCAGCCTGACCTGACACGTCAGGACGCTGCTTGTCACATGTGGAACTCAGCAAGAAAAATGGAATAAAGCAACCTTGACATGCTCATAATAATAACAACTGAGGCTTTCTCCTCTCCTCATTATCTCCTGTTACTCCAGCATTCACCACACTAAATTTTGTCACCACGAGACAGCATCTCACCTGCTCTTCAAACAGCATTTGGGCTGTGAACCCAAAATCTTTACAAAATCTTCTCTCCCCCTGTAAAATTTTGATAGAGGGAAGACTGCAGAGTGAAATTGCAGGTTTGCCACTGCCTGGCACAAAGCAGGGTGCCCAGCCCATCCCTGCTGCGAGTCAGGGAATGGAAGCAGCTCCTCACACCTCTGGGGACCTGCAGGAACCTTCCACACCAAAGTGCTAAAAGCTGAGCCAGTGCTAATGACTCGCTCTGCATTTCCTTGGAGTGGATGCTGGACTCCTCTCCTTGAGTTTCTATTTAAAAAGCAAGAAAAAGAACAAAAAACAAATGGAAATCAAGTTAATGCAGGGCTTACCTGCAGTTCTCAGCTGCTGTGTACTACAAGGCAGCAGGCTGGCATTACCAGTGTGTGCTTTATGACTGTTCTGCTCCTAACATGCTATTTTTATCAATAAAAAGTGATAAAGGTCCTACAGCACCTCGCAGGCAGCTGTAAAAGCCATTACATACTTATTTTCCCAGGACATTTTTTCCTTGGCACTTCATTTAAAGCATAAGACTCCGAGAGGAGCCTACAGAAATATTCTCATTCTTCAGAAAGTGTCCAGGGCTCCCTGCTCTGCTTCTCACAGCAGCCTCTGAGGGGCTTCAGCAATGTCAGTGGAAGCTCCATCGGATCAGGAGCCAGACAGAGCAATCAGATCCCAGGTTATTTCACACTCAAGTCAGCATATGGGAGGGAAGGTAAAGGTTAGTTGGCATGTTAATAAAAATGACTTGAAACAATTCCAGTTGGTGTCACTTTCAAGTAGAGGGATATTCTCCAAATGGCAGAGTTGTCAGCAAATGCTGGATGAGGCCCAGCCTTCAGGTGTTTCCAATATCCTCCACAAGCTGCAGACAGGCAGCAGCACCCCCAGGCTTTATCTGATGCTGGACAAATCCCCAGACTCCTTCCTGGCAATTCCAGCTCCTCACCAAGGGGCAGCTCGTGTCCCTCTGGGGTCTACAGCACTGCAGGAGACAGGTTCCCATGAAAACCCTTCTCTCCAAGGCTCTCTTTAAGTTTCCTTAACCTTCTTTATGTTGTTATCCCCTACCACTTGCTCAAAGCATTTCTGTCCCCACAGAAGAGGTTGCATTCATTCTTCCGATAAATAATACCCAGAAACAGCTGCCATCACTTAGAACTCATTAAAATAAATCCAAAATCACAGAAGCAAGCACAGCCTAAGACTTGCCTGAGAACTTCTTGATCTGGGGAGGAAAAAAAAGGACACAGTGGAAGAGAGGCCCCTATGAAATGCCACAGTGGGAGGGCCCAGCAGAACAGACTGGCACCACTCTGAAGTGGCAGCTTTCACTCCGAGAGATAAACTGGATTAATTATTGCTCAAGATTTGGTGAATTGCTGGAGCTTGAACAGCCCAGCAAAAGAAAAAAAAAAAGAAAAAAAATGAAATCAGGTGATAAGGAAGTGAAAAGCTGCCTGGAAGTATGAACAAAAGCAAGGGCAAACTTGGACTGTATTTTAGTAAACACACACCTCTGTGGCCAGTTAATATTTCAAACATCAATTACCAGTGCTGGTCTCCTGAGCAGCAGTTGTTGACTTTGAAGACTGGAGGTGATATCATTAAATAATCAGCTCCATTGTGATAAATCCAACAGAGGCAGCCCCGGAAGGGTCTGATCCGAGCATATTTGACTTTTAGATCAAACCAGTCTGGCTAAAACTCTCTGAGAGCCAGCCTAATGGCTTTTCTTAGCTGGACAATGTTATCGTGAGCAAATAGCCACACAAAGGAGGTTCCAGCTCCAGCTGAGGAGCGGGAATGCCACGCTCAGGTTTGGCTCTCTCAGCTCTGTGTTTGAGCTCAGCCGTGTTTCACCTCTCCCCAGCCCACAGAACACCTGAGCTGGGCTTTAATCACCTGCAGGTTTCTGATATGGACACCTTTGTGGGGCTGGGGTGGGCAGGTCAAGCTCTGTGTTTGCTCTGCTCCGAGCTGGATTTCCCCTGGAAACCAACACAAAGTGAAAGCCACGTGAAATAACAGCAAATCCAAGCACTGACAGCCTCAAAACTGGTCAAGTCTTCTCCAAGCTCAAGTTGAGAGCGAATTCACACCAACCAAATACTCATTTTACTGGGAGTTTTCATGACGGATTCACCTACACGAAGCCATGTATTTCATTTTCACCACCAATCTTAGAAAATCCTAAAAAAATCAGGTAAGGAAGGACAAATAAAAGCCACCCAGACATGAAACTTGATACTTTGTAGACAAATTACTTCCATCTTGAGAGGAAATCCTGCAATTTTAACACCATATTTGGTTCATTTAATGCTGTAATTTTAAGCTTGGTAAAACCCCTTTTTCTCCCCTCAGTAATTTCTGTTACACCGCCTTATGGGAGGACAGAGTTAAAAAAAACCCAACAAATGAGAGCAGGAAAGCAGCTCCCCAGCTTTTGAAGTGCCACAGCTTTGCAAAAGAGAAGCTTTTCTACCCTGTGTAGTAACTGTTAGCAGCTTGTGACATTTCTGCTCTGTCCAGGGTGTAACCAGTACATGACAGGTCAGGTCTGTCACCTCCATAAAAGCAAAGAACATCTACACTGGCACACTACACTGGGGAGTCCCTCTGAGAATTACCAGTGTCACACCAAATATCATCAGCAAAATTTATCTTCTCTCCATCCCTGCCATGTGGAGGAGCTTCCAAAAAATTCAGATTATATTTACACCGAGACACCTTCTCTCCTCACTCCTGTAAAGTGAATGCCACAAAGCAAAGCTTGAATCCAGGAGATTTAATTTGTCCTTGTGGCATCTCTAATTAAAACACGGCTCTCTTTGGGGAATACCTGGAAAATTAAGGTTATTGTTGTCATTGTAATTAATTAAATATCATCACATGCTGCTCTTAAAAAATGATCAGTCCTCAGATTTTGATGCTCTCTCATGAAGTAAATGGTGAAATAAAGATGAATGAATTGCAAACAGATGAATTAATGATTAGCCAAGAATTCTTTAGATTGAATTCTGTAACATCAGTGGAAAATCCTGGCACACTGGACTCTGCTTTGGGGATGATGCTCAGGTTAGAGAACTTTATTCAGAGAGAGCTGGATAAACCAGGTGGGAGGAGAGGAAGTGAAATCATCCTCATGTAGCTGCTCAAGGGCTCAGCAAGGAAACAACACCAATTATGGGCCCACCCCAGACACAGCAGTGGCTTTCTGCTAAATAAGAAAAGGCATAAAAAGCAAAGGATCATTTCTGCAAGGGCCATGGGGGATATGAATAATGGGCCAAATTCAGGGTGGAGCAAAGCCCCGAGTCCTGCCCAGCCTGGTGCCAACATCTCACAGCGTGGGGGATGCTCTTGTGATGTGCTGGCTGTTCTGCCAGTGCCTTTCCTGCCCTTCCTCCTGTCCCAGCCCCAGCATGGCCCTTGTTCTGGCAGGTGCAGGATGCTGGGCTCCATGGCCAGATGGGCAGCCCCAGGACTCCTCCCATGCCAGCAATTTGCCAGAGGTTTTCCTTGTGGCCCTTGACCTGCTGCAAAGCTCCCGGCTCCAAAGGAGCCCAATTCCCAGCCTCAGACCTTGCCCATCGTTTCTGTTGTTCAGTGAACAGGAAAGAAAAAGAAAAAAAAGGATTGATTTGGAGGAAAGATTCTATTTATTTAATAAGGAGGCAGAAGAAGAACGATATTTAGAGCTACCCTAAAAGATCAATTCCCTAAATCCTTGGTTTCTAATATAATTTAGAATGGCAGCTGAACGTTACAGAAACATTAATCAGTTATTCAAATGCATTTGTTGAGCATTAATCCAGAGCTGCCCTTTGCTGTGGATAATGTCAACAGGAGCTATTTCAGGGAGTCCCATCCCCATTGCAATCCCTGGGTAGGGCCCTGCCTTTCACAGGTCAGCTCCCACCAAGAGCATCTCTGCAAGTGGAGGAAGTCACGGGCTCTTCCTTCTTTCCATGTCCTGTTCCTGTCCCAGTGGAGCTTCAGCCTCACCTGGGCACATTTTTCCCTCAGAGGGACAGGTTCTGTGTCTGCTGTCACCATCCACAGCCACCCAGCCCTTGGGGACAGCTCTGTGGTGGCCCCAGAGCCCTTCACAAGCTCTCCCTCAAACACAAGCCCTGCTCAGGTGCTTGCTGACAAAATCCTGTTCTGCCTGTGCCAGACTCCATCCCAAGCCAATCCCTCCTGTGGTTTCATCACTTAAAAATTCCTGAGGCAGGCTCTTCATCAGCAAAGCCATTTAGAGGCGTTTTTTCCCGAGTTTTGGGTTTATTTGGCTGGGCAGGACATTCCCTGCAGGGCACCAGGGCTTTGTGCTCCTGGTACAAGCTCATCCCCTAAAGGGACAGAGTTCCAGGCAGTGTCAGTGTTGAACCACAGCCCAAGGCTTCCAAGGGCCATGTATGACAACAGATAGATGTTTAAAATATCAATTATTGAATGGATTCTCTGTGCAGCCACAGCAACCTGCTCCTTAGGATGTTTTGTGCATCAGATCCACTGACACAGGGATTTCCTTGGCGAAACAGCCACAGGTTCCTGCCTGTTGTCCAACCTGCACAGGAAATGCTGACTGCCCTCTCATGGCACCTTCAGCAAAGGCCCAGCTCTGCTCCCAGCTACTCCACTGCAAAATAAAACCAATATTTAGTGTCTCTACAAATTCTCGTGTGTTTTATCAGAGTTACAGTCCCTGTGTTCAACCTTCCTCTCCCTTATTGACGCCCCAAGAAAAGTCCCCCCAGAGCAACAGTTTGCAGGATTATTTCCTCTGTTACTTATTCAAATAAATGATCTAAAATACACTGCTAACATGCATCAGTATTCCATTTAAAAAGTTAGCACATTTTTCCTTCTAACCTTAGTTTTACCTTGTCTTCCTGCCACCCATGGCACACGGGCTGGGGATCAAAATATCAAAGGGGAATCAGAAAATGAGGCTTTTCTCACTCATTCTGTTGTAAAAGCATTGTTTTGCTACTGATTGTGCCCTGAAAGTGTTTGTGAGGTTGCAGCTTCACCAAAAATTTTCTGGTGGCAGCTGAGGCTTAAGCACTGACAGCAATCTCTGCTTCCAGACCACCTCCACTCCAGTTTCTGGTGTGGCTGCAGGGCATCCCAGAAAAATTAAAAGCACATTGCCCCCCCATATCCTTCTGGCCAGGTGGTTCTTCAGCCAGGCCATCCTGTGAATCTGCTTCCCTCACCCACAGCCATGGGGAGCAGGGCAGGGACAGGAGATCAGGGCTGGAGCTGAAGCACTGGAGGTGTTTGAGGCAGTGGCATCCCAGTGTCACAGCCTGTGACCCAGTGGCCCTGAGCACCCCAATGCAGAGCTGCTCCTCAGGGAGCAGTCAGGTGAACCAGAGTCCCAGCTTATTTTAGTTCCTTTAACTCCCACCTTTCCTCCTGGTATTAATATCTCGAAAAGAGCAGTGAGAGGAGCATTAAATCTCTGTTCCCTTTTTTCTCATTGTGGGTTCAATGGGCTGTTAGCTAAAACACACAAAAGAGAGGAAAGCTGCCTGACTTGAGACCTGCTGAAGAGGCTTTTGCTTACACTGCCTGCATCTCTTTGTTTATCTGACTGCATTGTTTTGCTTCAATAGTTATATTTAGAGCATTCATAAAAAGGATGAAATAGGGGGGTTTTTTTCCAAGAAGCTGTGGCTGTAGCTAAGTTCTACTGAGCTCTGCAAACAAAGAACTGAGCAAACAAAGAAAAAAAGCAAGGCAGGAGCTGGGGACTCCTGCCCCAGCCTGAGCACAGGCAAATGGCCTTGGGTTGAACATGAGAGGGGGAGCACTAAAAAGGACAACTGCAAGAGCTGGGCTGGGGAGTCTCTGCCCCTGACAGGTTTATTTTAATGCTCATCTGGATGAGTATCCTCAGTTTGAGGGCATTTTCACATGGAAGTGGATGCACAAACAAGGGGCTGCAAGAGGATAATTATTATTTTGCATTTGAATTCACAAACATGACTGAGTTACTTCTCTCAACACTGCTGTAATAATGAAGGTGCAGCTCAGGAAACGGCCAAGAGTTCAGCCATAAATCCCAAGCTTACACACAAATCTCATATCCACATCACCCACATCATACCAACCAACATTCTCCCCATCAGGTCTGTAAAATTTGGAAAGGGAGATGCACATTTTTAGCAGCCTTATCTTCCCTTTATTTTCACTGTTGTAGCTGATGGGTGCACAAATAAGCTGGAATAGCTCAGCTGTAAACTCCAAGTGCCAGCAGAGATGCAGGCACAGAGACTGAGCCCTGACTCAAGCAGGGATGATTTACAAAGTGTACCAGGAGCTGCCTGCTGGGGACTGAGGCCTTTTTACCCTTCCACCAGCACACCCCCTTTCAGTTCACCCCTATTCCCCCCAAAAAGGGGTTATGCTCAAAGTTATCCACACAAAAGAATAAGCAGCTCTTTGCAAGTGTTTAAATTTTTACCATAGTATTTATTAACCCATCCTCATGTTGACTTGTGCTCCAGTGAGGTGCCCAGGGAAGTCTGAGCAGCTGACAGTTGTCCTAAGGAGGATGGTGCATTATTGCTGAGCCCAATTTGCACCAGAGAGCAATCAAAGGACTTCTGTGGGAGTCACTACCAGGGGAGTGCAGAGTCCGGAGCTCGAGCTCTGCAGCAGAGGCAGAGCCACCACTTGCATTTGTCACCTCGAGAGAAGACATTAAAAAATATATAGGTAATGAAAGCAAAGCATAACAGGTTAATAATTAAGACAGCACAGCCTTCTCCCTGCTGCAACAGGAACAGAAAGGCAGCACAAAGCACCTGTGCCATGACAACAGAGCAAGCAGGAATTCTGTGAGACCACAGGTGGGACAAAGGCAGGGATTTCAGGGTGGGGGCTTATTCCTCACCAGGACATGCCAATATTTCTGCAGTTTTCAGAGGTGAGGTTTGTGACAGGTTTCTCATTCCCAGCTGCCTCAAGCCCATCCTGCCTTTCCCTCCTCCCCTCCCAAAACTCTCTCTCTCTTCTGTCAGAGCTGCCCATCACGGGCAGAGCCTGCCTGTCTCTTTAGCCTCTCGAGCTGCATGTGCAGAGGTGAGAGTGGCTTTCAGCAGAGGTCAGCCCGTGCTGAAGGAGGAGACAACCCCAGAGGCAGCTCAGAGCACTCCAAATGATGGAATAACACTTCTGAATTGGCAAAGGGGCAGAGAGACACAGGAGAGAAGCACAGGAGTCGAGACAACAGGAGGAAAAACTGAGGAGGATGGGGAAAAGGGTAACACATGCAAGGGAAATGGAGAGCCCAGGTAGGAACAGGGAGGCAGAGCATGAAGAAAAGCACAATTTTAACAGCAGAGAGGGCCCCAAAGACAACAAAGCTCTAATTGGAACAGTAGCATAATGAGGAGCAACATCAGCCCTACACTTCCAAACTTTTATATTACATCCAAGCACAGTGGGAGGGGAAAGAAGCAGAACTGATTTCCTCCTCCAGAGAGGGAGTTGGAGCTGCATTTCCAGGCTTTTGTTCCCTTTTGCCTACCACCCATGCACACTGAGCAGCCTCACCAGCACCACCACGCTTCCTGCAGGCCCCCACCCTGTGTCCTCTCCCAAAGGAGCATCATCTTTCCCATTTTCCCTGGTTCTCCCACCCCATGGACACGGTGGCAAGTGAATTAAGGAGTGAGACAGGCTTTAGAGGGTTTTAAGCTGCTCTGTTTCCATCTACCTCCAGATGTGAGCATTTCTGCCTGTCCCTTCTTCTCCAGGTCAATGTGCCAGGGAGGTTTCTCTGGCACTGCTGGGGCACAGGCAGGATGAGAGCCCTGCTCCCAGCTCAGCCTGTCCCTGCTCCCCCAGATCACTGTGCCAGGGAGGTTTCTGTGACACTGCAGAGGCACAGGTCCCAGCTCAGGCTGTCCCTCTGCCCCAGGTCAATGTGCCAGGGAGGTTCCTCTGGGGGTGCTCAGCTCCTGCTCCCAGCTCAGCCCCTGCTGCTGCACCAGCCCTGCCAGGTTCTCTGCAGCACAAGGTAGCGAGAGGCCCTGCTCTGGAAAAGGGACCAGAATCTGTCTTGACAAGTGTTTTGCATGCAGTTAAACAGACAAATGTATTCTGCTGCCAGCCTCTTGCAGGAATTTGACTTGATGCCTGTCACCAAACAGCTTCTTTTGCACTGGAAGAATTACAAAACACTCATACCCTGTAATGATCAAAAAGAGAGCCCCCATGCCCACATTAGATTGCAGAGGTGCAATCCACACTCCCCTGCAAGCTAATAACATCTGAGCCTACACAAACCTGGGAGATGCATTTCTCAAGGGTAAAACAGATATTAAGCTGCTGTATCACAAGAAGGCCACTGGTCCATCCTCTCCTGCTGGCTGTTCGCAGCACTGGCACTTCTCAAGGCATCACACCATGCTCAGAGACAGCCTCCTCTCCATCCCACCCATCCCTGACCAGGCAGGGCCACAGCTCAAACTGCTTCAAAGTTCTTTGGGTACACTCAGCCACACGCAAATAATGTGACTTTTACCAACCCTTTTTATCCCTAAGTCCAATTGCTCAGTTATTTTTCCATCCACCACATATTTGTGTTATGCCCAGGACTGGAATACCTGCTGCTGTGCACCATTAGAAACTCTTTCAGAAGAGCTCAGGAATAACAGAGGAATTTATTTGTTGCAAACACAAGCTCTCAAGAGTGGCAGAACAAGTCTTTTCCTCGTTTCACTTCCTGTATCCCTGCATTTCCACTCTGCCCTTTTCCAGGGTGGACAATGCCCCCAAACCTCAGCACCACAGAGTCATCAATGGCACAAAGCAGCTCAGTCTCAGCTGGAGGCTGGGGCTCTTTAGTTATCCACACTAAATATTCAATTGAAGACTAAAAAAAAATAACAGAGGCACTTGATATGGCAAGAGCTGACAAACCCCACTTTGTGTGGATTGGAATCTTGTCAATTGAAACCCAGGATGGTGCAAGATCCGCCCGTGGTTCTGGAACATCCCTGAAGGATTCCCCAATTTCCTCATGCCCAAGGAGTTCATGCAGGAGCTCTCCCACCTCCATTTGGCCGCCCATTCTTGCCCAATTTCCCTCAGCTTCAGAACTAACAGATTTTCATGGGTATCTGCTGCAATTTATTATCCCTGACAGTATTATTGCATTTGCTTTGTTTCCATGGGAAATCAAACAAAAGGACACAACAACACCCTGCCTGTCTTGGTCTGCACGTTGAGTTAATCCCTACCTGGAGCATCCCTGGTGAACATTTCACAATCCCCAGCCCCAAGCCCAGTCCAGCAGTGGCAGTGCCATCAGTGCCATGTCACCCTGCAGCCCAAAGCAGCACCCAGAGCCCCAGTTTCTTTCACAACTCCCTTAAATTTTAACCTCTCCAAGCAGAAAGACAACAAATGGCCTGAGCCAGCTCCCAGAAATGGTGACAGCTTTGTCACTTCTGGCTCTGACTGAATTTAAACTCTGCCAGCCCCTGGTGCTGAGCATTTTTTGGGCTATGCCTGGACTGGCCCATCCTCTATAAATATGACACAGCAGTGCCCACAAGCATCACAGAGCTTTCAGCATTCCAGCTAAGCCCCCATTTGGGGAGGATTTACAGCCTGCCTGTGAGTGGTGTCTGGCTGAAACGTGGCATCCAAAGTCTGGCCATAAGAGCCCTGCCATTTCCTCATAAATCTATTGGGCTATTTTTAAATTAGAAGGCTAAAAAAATACAAATGAAGTTCACCATTTGCTGACACATCTTTGATCTCAGAAGGAATGTGAATTCCAGAGGCCAACTCTTCAGCTGATGTAAATCAGCACAGCTACACTGGCATCAGTGGAGCTCCAGTGATTTACATGCTACAAATCTGTCCCTGTATTTATTAATGGAATATTTGTAGGCAGCATTCGGGTCAAGTCTTCACTGTTGATGTAACCCACTGGAATCAATGGGGAGTTGCTCATACAAATGCAAAAACGGACTTGGGTTTCTTTTTTCCTGCTCCTGATTATTTAATTTTTAATTAAAGCAGAGTTGCAGAGCACAAGCCTCACCATGAGGCACCCAGAGCTTTTCAGGCTGCACTTCTTGGTTGAGCCCACAATGAGATTTACAAGGCAGCTGCAGGACATGCATCAATTGCTGCTTTTCATCTTTATAGGTTGATCCATACAGCAATCTGTGCTATTGCTGATCTATATTTATACCACAGGCCTAGATTTTAGTTATTTCATGGAGAGACCTGCTAAAACTTCAAATTAAAAAAGCCTGAATAACAGAGAGCAAAGAATTGGTGTTACATCCAGGGCTCTCTTCATATTCCTCTTGTCCCCACATTATCTCCCATCCATTTTGTGTTTTCCATTGCAGAAAGGGCCAAACATCTGCCTCAGCTTCTTCAAGCCCTGTGTGCAGAGTCAGGGGCTGGAGAGCCCAGCCAGGAGCAGGGCAGGAGGGGACAGGAGCCACCAAACCCAGGACATTCAGCTCCATTTCAGTGCGCCCCAATGTCCCCCATCACTCAGGGCATGTTCCACCACCCTTTGGCACTGGTTCCATCCCTCCCCCTGCCACAAACCCAAGAGGGACCAGTGGCAGTCCCTGAACCCTGGGTGGAGCTGGGGTTTCTGCAGAACTCATGCCAAACAAGCAGCTCTTTGCCTGTTTGTGGCTGCTCATGCCCTCACAAAGGTGGAGCTGCCCAGGCACACTTTAGAGCCATTTCTGCACGCCCTGGGTTACCCAGCAGGTATTTTAAAGGCAGTATTTTGTGTTTGTGTGGTGCTGCTCTCACCACAAAGCAGTCACAGGGAGCACTGCAAGGCCTGGCTCCCGTGGCGTGTGCAGAAAGCAGTGCAGCATTAATTGATGCAATGCCCAAGATAGAAATGTTTGCTTGCTTCACTCACTACACTCCTTCATTTACTGAATAATTCAGCTCCCATACAGGCTCAGCTGACCTTTGCTTGATAAAGTCATATTTCCAAGCGTTTGCTTGCATTTGGTGTTTTTAATCAGGTTCAAGTCCACTCGTTCCACATCAGAGCAGAGAATAATGATGCAGATCCCTGTTTTAGCCAAATGATGTTCCTTACAGCACACACACTTCCCCCAAACCACCGAGTTGTTAACTAAAGTGTAAGAGAATTTATGATGCTAAATAAAACCAGGAAAAAAAAAAAGAAAAAAAGATGTTTTAATAAGATGAAAATCCAAATGTTAAAATAATGAGCCATCTGTATGGGTGGCCCTCTCCTGAGAGATGCCAAGAGCTTTACCATCTGTGAAACATTTACCAGCTGTTTCCTTCCTTTTTCGTGAGAACAGAAGAAATCCTTGCAGTTGGTGTTTCTAACTGACACATCCCAGGGAAGGAAGCAGGTTTGTTCCACGGCAGGGACCTCTCCCAAAGCCAGCCTGGCTGCAATGAGCTGAGTATTTCGGTATTTTTCTCCTTCAGAAAAGTCTTCCCAAACAATGGCCCAGAGCACTCTGAAATGGAAGAGAAAGAACAACCCAAAAAACCAGAATCTGGAATCAGAAATTATCTACTGAAGATTTGATCTGAACATGTCTTTATTCTTTCGTTGTTTTTAAAACCTAATTTGTTGTAGGAATTCAGGATCAATTTGTAACCCATACGAACCTGCAATAAATGAGTATAACCCAAATATTAATTGCTTAAAAGGCCTGGGTCTTGTTTTCTCTCTTCTGACCATCTGATTGCTGCACTCAGCACATCCCTGAGCTCCTCACCTGCCACTGCCTGGTCCTGGGCTCAGGCAATGCTGATGCTCTACAGGATTTTATTTTGTGATAACACAGATCAAAGGCTGCCAAATAAATACAAGTTTAATCCACTAAAGGATATCTCATCTTGTATTATGTGTACCCTGATGTGCTGCAGCCCTAATTGCACAATATTTAATTATTTCCTTGGTGCTCTCTTCTTTCACTGGCTGCCCGTGTGAATTGAATGTGGCTTCAGCAGAATTAGCCCTTCCAAGCTGATGAAATTTGCCCACAGAAGTGAGAACTGAATTCTGCACAGAAACTCCCTTTATGTTCTCCAAGTTCATTTTTTTTCAAGAGACTTGTGAAGTGAGTCAGGGGAAAAAAAAATATTAAAAATCAGCTTATAATCAATTTGACAATCTGTGGTCGTGTAAGGAGCAGCCTTTGGTTATCATTTATATCCCAAAAAGCACCATACCCTGCACTTCCCAAAAGGAAAACTGGAGCAGACTTGGGAACAGACCCAGCCCCACCCAGCACCTACAGACACCAAAAATGCCAAGACAGAAACCAGAGCATGGATGTTAAATAAAAATGAAACTACAGGAGTCATTTGTGCCCTCTTGGGCAAAACAACCTCCCCCATCCTGTCAATGAATCACCTGGCTTTTCCCCTGGAAATGAGAAGTGAGACCTCAAATTTCAAGAAATATCAAAGGATAGGACAGATTTTTTGCTAGGCACTCTCCTAGTAACGTATGTATTATATATTATGTATTAATATATTATATATTAAAGATATAATTTTACACTTACGGTAAATGGTGCTGAAGAGTAAATTAAAGACGAATTACAAGGTTTGGTAACTCGTGCAATATTTTAGAGCATCACTTTCAAATGAAGTTACCTTTTACCAGAAAAGCCTTCGAAAAAAATGATGAAAATTAGGTTTCATGCCACTCTCGAACAGGAAGTTCTGGAATATTCTGGAATATCTATCAATATTTATTCCCAGAGAAACTGAGGCATGAAGGAATACAGATTTCTTTTCAGGCTGATGTAACTACTCTGGGCTCTAAGCTGCCAAATCAGCTCAAGGGGAGTCCTAATGGTACCACAGCCCTTCTACTCTTCTTTAAGTGTCAGGAACACCTTGGGATGCAGGATGGGGGGTGGGAAAAGTGCCTTTCTTGAGTGTTGTTGTTTCCTTGGAGCTCAAGTGATTTTAATTCACTTCATCCCCTGGTGCCCCGAGCACCTGCACTGACACCAATGTTATTGGGATGTGCTGTGAAAGGATCAGGGAAGCCCCAGTTCCTGCAGGGCAGCTCTGGGTGTGCAGGGTTTACATTTCAGAGCTCTCCTCTTTTGCTCAAGTTCTTTATTTTTCCTCAAGTCATCCCAGCACTCAGACACCCCTCAGCTCTGAGCGTGGGACACGTGCAATTAGTCAGCTGTGAGTAACAAAATCCCCAGGTTTTTATAGGTGTTGGAAATCCTGGGCATCTGTTCAGGTTTAGACAATCACAGCACCAGGTGCAGAAAGATCTTGAGGAGCATCAGGTCCCACCATTCCCCCAGCACTGCCAAATTTGCCACTAAGCCTCGTCCCTAAGAGCCACATTTACACAATTTAAATCCCTCCAGGAATGGAGACTTCACCACTGCCCTGGGCAGCTGTTCCAGGGCTGGACAATTCTTTCAGGAAAGAAGTTTTGCCTAATATCCAACTTGAACCTCTCTGCACACTCCAGCTCACAGTGATGGGTGTAAAACCCCACAGCTGAGTGTGCTAGCTGAGACAAACAATAGCCAGGTTTCTAAATGGAGCCATCTCAGATTTTTTATTGCCATTTTCAAATCTCTCAGCGTGATTTTCCACGGTTTTCAGTTCCTTGCATTGCCTCCAGCACGCATCTGCATTTGTACATTAATTATAGGACCCATTGTACATTTATAGGACCCATTCTGGTCCTAGTTCTACTTCAGGACAAAGGTGGCTCTGGACAGAGCCCACCTGGGGCCCTCCCACCCACAGGGAAAGCCTCCCTTGGCATTTGAGGCTCCTGTGTCACCCAGGCAGGGTCACACCTTGATTTTTTGTGCTGAGAGCTGCAGCTTGAGCAGTCAGTACCTCTAAATGACACCGGTTACAGCAGCCAGCATTTAAATTCTGGATGATAAAAATGGTTTGCAAGCACAGCCTCCCCTCGCTGCTCCTGGAGCTGCTCAGTGGGTTGGGAGGGATGGCAGAGCAGACTCCAGGAACAACGAGGTGACAGGGCCAGGCTTCTGCTGCTTCTGGGGCTGCTCAGTGCTCCTGGTCCGTGGGTGTTTGAGATGTAAACTCACAGAATCCAAGCTAAAAATCCCATTTCAGTCGTTGGAAGGGTGGCTGTGCTCCCCAGAGTGTCCTGGAGGAGCTCCAGCACAGGTACCTGCATTCTGCTTCGGCAAATTCTCCCTCCATTTCCAATTAGGAGAGGGATTAATCACTTTTGGCTTTGTGCTGCTCCCATGACAGGGGTGAACAAAGGCAGCAGTTGACACTGATCAAACTCTTTGACACTTTGCTGGAAAAATGGGCTTCCTAAGTAAGAAATGGGGAACATTAACATTTTAGCTGGAGAGCCCTGCACAGTTCACTCAGGGACAGGAGGAGCTCTGCCAGGAGCTCCAGGAACCAGAGAGAAACAGGAGCAGCCCCAGGACAGAGCTCCCAGGGCACCATGGAATAAAGAACTGGGCAGCACTCCCAAAAAACTCCTGCTCCTTCTCTCTCTGGTCCCAGGTAACACAGGAGGAGCTCAGAGGACAGACCCAGACCCCACATTTAGGTTTGCCAGGGACAAATGGCTCAATCAACCTTTCAAACCTTTGTTTGGTCAATGACACTAAAGCACATCCCTGACTGCCAGGGGATGCACAGGACACTGAGCAAATCACCTCATCAACACAGAAAAAGAGGCTTCACTCCAGCATTTCTGCCCAGCCAAGATTTGGAGATGCTCTTAACCAACAGGTTTCGCCTAAAAAAAAAAAATGCCACTGTACAATTTCCATGCTTAAACAATTCAAAATTATCATTTCTGCTGGTCCAGAGGGCTCTTAAGAGCAGCTGAAGGACAGGGGTACAACACCCATGCAGGCAGCTGACTCTGCTCAGCACCAGATTCATGGCAATGACCAAAATCAAACAGTTTGAAGAACCCCCTGCGAGCACCCTGGCTTTGCTGACCCCATCCTTCTCCTATTGGTGTAACATTTGTGATCCTGTGTCTCCCAATTCCTCCTGCAGCGTCTCCTGCCAATTCACAGGCCAGGTGCTGTGTGGGTGGCTGCTGAGTGGGTTTCCCCTGTGCTCAGAACCTCCAGAGCTCAGCGTGGTGCTCAGCCAGGCCTGCACAGCCTGGGAGCCAAGAGGAACAGCCTGTGCCAAGGCACGGAGGCAGCCTGGGATCACAGCACCTTCTCTGAAAAATCCCTGGATAATACCTGCTGATCCAAAGAAAAATCTATCCACAAAAAAATACAATCTCCTCCTCGCTCGTGCAGCCAAACTCACACCTCATCTGTCACAGTGTCACTGATCTCCAACTAATTATTAATTAATGCCATGCAGATCCATGAAAGGCAGCAGAAATCCCATCAAGAGGAGAGAAACCAAACTGTAATTTTTGGCACCTCCTGGAGAACTCGTTTGTCAGCAAATTTGCTGCTTTCCTGCAGTTGCACAGGAAGAACTGCCCTACAGCTTTTGGGCTTGTTTATTAATTACCCAATCTCAACCCTTTGATGGGGTCTTCATCCTAAAAGGGGCACTTGGACTTAGCCCCAGTATTTCCCAGTGCTCTCCAGAACCTCCCTCAGCTTCCCACTGGGGAAAAGCACCCACATTTAACACTGGGCTGGATCCCTGCACCACTCCAGCCTCCAAAGCCCCCGTTTGCCTCTCCCCTGTCAATCCCCGTGTGCTGTCAGTCTCTTTTGCTTTTTACTTTGGTAAAAAAGAAGTACAAAACCCAATGTAAAATTCAAATAGGGCTGGGAAGTACATTTTGTATCAGATTGCCTCAAAACCTCCTGCAGCTTTTTGCAAAACTAAGCCCATGTTCTCCCAAGTTCTTGGGCACATCTGGAGTTTCACAGTTTTGGATCAAACCAGATGACAGCAGTCTGTCAAAAGACAGCCAGAAGCCCATCAAACAGATATGCAAAAGAATTAAATGAAGAAAACTCTTTTGAACCCAAAATAGAATTTTATGTAACACAGAAATAGTTCTTTTCCCCAAACTTCCTTTCATGGGAAGGACAGAAAGTTGATTCTTTCTGTCTGAGAACAACACTTTGGCTTTGCTGATGACAGTCTTTGGAAATAGAAAGGCAGGAGCATTTTCTGGGAGCTGTGGGCTCATTTTACACCCATGAAAGGCAGAGCTTGTCTTGTGCATGATGGGGAGAGGGGATGGAAACCACCCCAAGATCCGGGGTCACCGCTCCTGGCTCAAAACTTTTACATCTCAGGCACAGAAAATTGTAATTAAATCAAAGCCCACAAAATGAACACGCAGAAAAGGCAGACGAGTTTGTTGGGGAAGGACTTTTTGGCTTATTTTGAGAGATGGTGGCTCTCAGCACTGTACTTGGCCTCAGAAATTTAATTGTACCTAAATTAAGACTGAAAGCTGATCAGGTTGGATTAAAGCCTAGTGGGATTCTGAAACAGATTTCTCGCTCTGTCCTCTGCTAATATTTTTCCAAACTGCTTTTTTGGCAATCCTTTCCTTCTTGCACCCAGTTTTCCCTGTAAATGAGCAGTGAAATTCCAAAGGACTCTATCAGGAGTTAAAATCACTCAGTATATATTTGCCAGCGCATGCAGTATTTATTTTTAAACAGTGCCAAAAGTGTTTATAGATAGAAACAACAGGACAACCCATAATTAAATAACTGTTTCTGCTACATCTGCTATTTAGCAACTTGAAGGAAAATAATTTCCCAACAACAAATAGGAATGGTCAAGAAAGCTCTCAAGTTTGGGCCCATTATTACCATATAAAACAACATATTAGTTGCTTAGCTACCAATCATAAAGGAAGGCCAATTAAAAATGAAAGAATCTTAACTAGCTGCATGGAATATAAAAGTGAAAAGTTAAAAGCTGTCAGGTGGTTAGTGGAGAGAATACTGAGCAGTGATTGACAAACTGGGCTTGCTTTGCTTCAAATTTGGCTTTGATTCAATAAATGATTGACACACTGATGTCGTCTGAAATAGCAGATTGTGCTTTGGAGAGGCTATTTAGCAGCCCATTGATTGACAGGTTACTAAAATTGTCCCATGGACAGAGGTAACCAAACAGAGCTATATTTTGACAGGTGGGCTTTTTTTTTTGCCTTTTTTCCCCACCTGTATTTGCTACAGCATTTATATTAAAAGCAGAGGTAGAGAAAGGACCCTAAAAGTGTCATTCAATCCCCATGAAAATGGCTCGATGGTTCCTTTTGTAATATTGCTCCACAAACCTGGAATTCCATTCCCCCACTAAATATCCTGTTTTTCAAATGGAAAAACCTCCAAGCCAACCTGAACGGCCTCAGCCTCCTCTCTCAGAAATCCTCTGCACACTGAGCTTCACAAAGCACAAAAAAGTAACAACCAAAAATCTTTCCAGCTCATCCCAAAGCCCATTCCTCCTGGAATGAGGCAGCACCTTGGGCTCATCCCTCCCATGAGCCAAGGAGGGGTTGGACCACACCTGAATTTGGTCTCTCCAGCCTTAGGGAGTGTGCAGGGTTGGACCACACCTGAATTTGGTCTCTCCAGCCTTAGGGAGTGTGCAGGGTTGGATCACACCTGAATTTGGTCTCTCCAGCCCTGGGGGAGTTTGCAGAACTCCTTCAGCCTCCTCTGAAGCAGCTGGGAGAGCTCAGAGTGATGGAGGGAGTTTGCCACCAGCGAGACAGGTGCTCCAGAAGTGCCTCATCATTTAGGAACAAAGGAAAGAATATTCTGACCAGAAAGAGACATTAAAAAAAACTCCCAGAACTTTTCTTTAACCAAAGAAACAGCACCACACAGCACTTGTCCTGAATAACCACAAATACAGCATTGTTACTCCACACTGTTAGCCTTCACACTCCAAAAAAAAAAAAAAAAAAAAAATTCCAGGTTTTTAACCATTCTTATTTTTACACTTTTAACACAAATCCAGTCACTGTTGTTGAGCAATAATTCCTGTTTCTGAACACCCTACTTTTCATTCCTAAATTTCCAATTAGGAAGCTACTTTTCCTCACAGTTTTTACTCTCAGTGCTTTAGACTTCCGCATAACTTCCACATTTCTAAGGTGCTCTTATTATAACTTCCAGTCATTTCTACAGAAAACTCTGCTTTCCGTCTCCAGCTTCTCAACTGTTTGTGATCCACTGATAAAACTAATTTTTTTTTTAAACTAAAGATGCATCTGTTACAGAGAAAACATTAAATATGTCACCAGGATAGGCATAAACACTTCAGTTTAGTACCTGAGTTTGCAGGTAAACCTGAAAAATTGAGTTTCTTTCTGCTTATGAAGAGAAAGAAAATGATTTTTTTTCCCCTTCAGTGAAATTCCTTCACAACACAAATTCAAACCTGACCACAGAACAAACACAAGGAAAATGATACCTGATGATCAGAATAACATACAGAGCCAGGATGGGATGAGCACTGGAAGGGGGAAAACCTCTCCTTGGAGCATCCTGAACCTCCCAAAAGCTGGGAGCCCTTGGTGGAGCACTGAAATAATGCCCTGTCCTGCTCCAGCCACTGCTGCTGCCTGGGGGATTGCAGCACCTCTTGGATGGAGATTGGGAACCTGCAGCGACTCCCACCCAAAATTCCAAATTCAGTCCCTGGGCCCAGGTGCAAATGCTCTCATGAACGTTCAGAAAAAACTTTGGGAGGTTCCTCTGTAGAAAAAACCCAATTGTTTTCCTTCAGTTTTCACATTTTGCTTTTTGAATTTTTGCTTTTTGCTGTACAAACGCCTCTGCCTTTATAGCAACTAATTAAAATTCCATTTCAATGGAAACACTTTGATGATTTGAAATGGAGCCTTTTGTTGTCCCCTTTAGTGGCTTTAGAGTTTCAGTTAAACCTTCTCAGCATTGTTTATTAAACACGTGTGCTTGGTTTGTGTAAATTGAGTTTGTCCATTTACCTTTACTTGATGTGGAAAAAACTTCCAGGATGACTTGGGGGGACATGGCACAAGTGACAATTCAGGGAATGACAGATTCTGGGAGTATTTAGTGCCTCACCTTTTCCCCATTTATAAGAGACACAACCCTGGAGGCTTTACAGAGCACCACGACCCTTTTAGGGCCATATTATTTTACAGATATATCAATTATTCCAATTTTCAGCATAAATTCATTCTGTAGCTATAAATCATAAAAATAATCATAGCAATAAAAGACAAACAATTCACTGGTGGCATCATGGACAGCCAAATGCAGTCCCTGTGCTGTTCACTTCCTCGTTCCAAATTAAGCTCTGCACAGTCATATTTTGGATTCACTGGAAAAAAAAAAAAACCCTGATATCATCTTCAAACTTCTCCTTTGCAGCAGCCACACAGGCATTGCATAAAACATCCCCATTTATAATTTGAACATTCGAAGTTTATTTTTAAGACTCTATTAAAACAGATTTTTCAATGAAACCTGGTATTTTAAGAAAAAAGGAGCTGGAAGAACACTGCCTCCTTGATGTTGCTTTTCCCCCCTAAAAATGGCAGTTCTCAGTTTTTCTTTTTTTAAAATATGTCTTTTTCCAGGGACTTGTTGAAGGCTAAAGCCCATTCCTGCCCAGTTCCAGCTAATTGTTATTATTTTCAGAAATTCTAACGATCTTGCTGTTTTTTGGGAAAGCAAACAAATGCACTAGTCCAAGTGCCTGCAGAGCAGGGATTTAATATCCACTGAAGAAAATAGGAGGTTTGTGGATTGTGGCCTGAACAACTTTCAGATCCAACTAATTTAATTAGCTGCTTTTGCTGCTTTATTGGGAAATGATAGCACAGAGTTGCTGTGCTTATTTCAGAAAAAGCAGAGCGCTTGTTTCTGGCTTTTTCAAACTTATTGCGATTTAAGGAAGGAGAAATTCAGTTCTGAAACGGAAAGCTTCCAGGCTGTTCCAGCCTTTGAATCATAAATTGTGGAATGGGGATGTCCTGGTTAGGGACTGCACAGTGAGTGCAGGATTCAATGCAGGCTCAAGGACTTCTCTGAGGAGACCGTGCTGCTGTGCAGAGTTCTTTATTATCCAGACAGAGACTGAGACTGCTCCAGATCACTCTGGGACTGCTGCTGAGACTGCTCCTGTGGCTGCTGCTGTGGCTACTGCCATGGCCACTGCCCCATGGCCACTGCCCCATGCCCCATGGCCACTGCCCCATGGCTACTGCCCCATGGCCACTGCCCCATGGCCACTGCCCCATGGCCACTGCATGGTCTCCCATGGCCACTGCCCCATGGCCACTGCCCCATGGCCACTGCCCCATGGTCACTGCCCCATGGCCACTGCCCCATGGCCACTGCCCCATGGCCACTGCCCCATGGTCACTGCCCCATGGCTGCCCCATGGCTGCCCCATGGTCACTGCCCAATGGCCACTGCCCCATGGCCACTGCCCTATGGCCACTGCCCCATGGCCACTGCCCCATGGCCACTGCCCCATGGCTACTGCCATGGCCACTGCCCCATGGCCACTGCCCCATGGCCACTGCCCCATGGCCACTGCCCCATGGCCACTGCCCCATGGCTGCCAGGCAGTGAAAATTCCCTTGATCCCATCCCACCCCCAGGCTGTGCCATCCCATAAACAGCAAAGATAAACAATCCCCTCGAAGGTCACACCCTACAATCCTCTCACACAATGGGTGCAGAGGCCACAAAGCCATGATCCTCTTTGCCATGTCCATCCCTGGTGACCTGGATGTGCTTCCTGGGCACCTCTGGCCCTTCCAGAGCTGCTTTTTTAGAACACACAGAGCGTAACCCAACAGGTGAGCTGGGTGAGAAGCTCTGAGTGACACCGTGTGTGACACCTCAGCTGGTGACACCGGCCATGGGGACATGAAACCCACATGTGGCCGCAGCCAGAGCTCTGCAAACCCCTGCACTGCTTGAAATTCTCCTTTCTTGGCCCCAAAAGATGTATTTGTGCAGTGAGATGGGAGTTCAAACTCCAGGGCCTGTTTTGCAGCCAAAGGGTGAATCCTGTAGTGAAGATTTGAAAGGGCTCTGGAAATGCTGCCATGACTCAAAGTAGGAATTATTGGTGATAGCAGGATTTCATCCCAGGAGGGGAATTTAACCTTCCCTACCACCCCACCAAACTTATCTGTATAGGGGAAAAAGGATTTTGCCCCAGTGCTGCTGTTCCACCCTTTTGTAGGGAAAAGGATTATTCTATAAGAAGGAACATTCTTACAAAAGCAAAATCCTAAATATATATTCTATGAACAAATGAGTACAAGTCTAAATATGAAAAAAAGTGCAATAAAGACTAATCTGAGCTCCTCACAGTGACCATGAACACACAGCGCAAAAATTACAAAGAGAAACTCACCAAATGAGATACAACTCAAGGGAACATAATAAGGAGAAAATGTTTGGTAAGTGCCTTCTCTATGCAGGAAAAGACCCAGGAAAGATTACACCTGTCACTCACAAAGGGAGAAAGCTTCTGACAGATCACCCTAAGAAAGCCTTTTTTACTTTCATCTTTGCTCTGGGAATCAGCTGTGATCAGATTGCAAAAATAATCTGGGCCAGTGTCAGAGGAGGGTGAGCTCTGCCTGCAGGAGAAGAGTTTCGGGAGCACTCAGAAAGCACAGAGGAAAGGTCAGGACATTAACCAGGTCTTAGAAGAATCTCAGGACTACCAGTGGCCATCCCTGAAATCTTGTGGAGGCCCAAAAGTTTTCTGAAAAGAGCTCCAGGATCATCGAGTCCAAGCTGTGCCTGGTCCCCACCTTATCCCCAGCCCAGAGCACTGAGTGCCACATTCCTTGGACACCTCCAGGGATGGGCACTCCGAACCTCCCTGGGCAGCCAATTCAATGTCTGAGCACCCTTTCCATGGGGAAATTCCTCCTGATGTCCAACCTGAGCCTCCCCTGGCCCAGCTTGAGGCCGTTCTCCAATGTCCTGATCCTGTTCCCTGGGTGACACATCCTCCAGATGACTTGCAGGGGGCTGGAAGAGGTTGGAAAATCGCACTCCAGAATTATCCCCTCACGGCCCATTGTCAGGCTGGAATAATGTCTGGAGTGAGTCCTGGGCCTGGCAATATCCAGGACTTTCATTAATGTCTCAGGAGGTGGAACAGCAAATATTGAGCAGCAGATCTGCAGATGGTGGCGAGCCAGGGGGGACGGCAGCAGCCTTTGAAGGCAGCATTGTAATCCAGAAGGAGCCTGACAAATCGCAGGAACACTCGGGAAAAAATAGGATGCAATTCAAGATGAATCAGTGCAAAGTTGTCACTGATGCATAATCAACTGCTCAAATATAGGATGGGGACAACTGATTACAAAGCAGTTCTGCAGGAAAGCAGCTGGGGCTGCAGTGAATCAGAGGCTCTCCGTGAGTCAACGGTGTCGTGCTGCTGCCGAAAGGGCGGGTGTCAAACTGGGACAGGCAAACAGCAGTGTCATGTGTTAGACATGTGAAGTAATCCCCACTCCGTGCTGGGGAGGTGGGAAACACAACCCAGCAGCCAGGTTTTGGCACTGCACCTCAAAACATGTGGTGTCCAGCCACAGAGCAGGGAAATGAGGGCCAGGGCCGGGGGACGCGATGTGCGAGGGACGGCCGGAGAAGCGGGGATGGTTTGGGGAGTGGGGATAAACGTGGCTGCAAAGATGCTAAAAACTGCTGCAAAGAGGAAGGAAAGAAACTGTTCTTCATTTAATTTGAGAAAGCCCCCCAAAAAGAGCCAGTTTTCCAACAGTAGGGTACATTTTTCTGTGGTAAAGCCACTGGAAGAGATTGCCCAGAGGAGCTGTTGGATCTGCATCGTGTTGGTCAAATGTGAAAGCTGTTCCTAGGCAGGGACTGCAACAGATCTACAATGTTCTCTGTTTTTTCTGAAGAATCCCAAGTCTGTCCTCAAGCTGATTCTTTCAAAATCGTTGTAACCCAAATCCTTTTAAAAAACTTCTCACCCCAATAATTCTAAAAAAATAAAAGTAAACACTGAGACTGACAATGCCATTAACTGGCAATACTGAGAATTTTTTATTTATCCAATCAAATATTCCTAACCCTTTCTTTGTAGGACTCATCAGAATTTCCTCTTTTTCCTTCTCTAAAGTGGTAGGCGAAGCGTGAAAGGGGTCACCAACACTGTGAATTTCATTCAAGAGGAGTTGTGTACCTACAAATATAAAACTTCTAGAGGAAAAACAAAAAGGAAAGAAAGAAAAAAAATCCCCACGTTTAATTATCAGCAGAGAGGTCACTGAAAGAAAGACAGACAACAAAAATAAGTAAGATAAAACACTGGAAGTGACACAGCTGAGCTTGTTGTGACTACACGTGATGGGAACTGTTATCAGTCAGGTACACAAAGAGCATTTGGCCCTTTATTGTGCCCAGAAGTGGCTGTAAACTTCACTGTAAGGCACAACAAATCACTGAAAATTCTGACCCAAACCGGCCCAAAGCTCCTGCAAGAGAGGATTTCACAATCCCAGGTCACACTGTTGCTCCGTGTTATCTGCACCTAACCAAGAAATTGAAAATCCTCTAAGAACATACCTACTTGATTGTGTATTGCTATATTTGGGGGGAAAAAATTCCTCCTGGATCCCAGTGGGGAATTCAGCTCATGCCCTGAAGCATGAGATTTGATTACTCTTTTTTGAACATGCATAACTGCCATTGCTATTACTGGTCATAACATTTTGTCAGGAAAGAGAAATATTATTCTGCAATGTAATAAAAATAGATAAAATTCAATAGAGCTTCAGAATCATTTGCTGCATTTCCAAAGTAAACATTAAGCACCCATCAAGATTATTCCATTGGATAAGCCAAGGAAGCCTCCAGTGCTATCTGTTCATTTTATTATCTCTAATTTTCAAGAGTGCAAAAATGCTTTCAGTAAATATTATGGGTTCTTCCTGTGCTAAAAGAGATGCTAAATGACCTTCACCAACTTTGTTATAAATAACAGGAGCAGGGAGCACACGAACGCTGTGCAGTCCCAGCTCTATTCAAACCCATCAGCCAATTCTGACCAGTGGATAAAAATGGACACCAGACTCTGCTTGCTTTTTTTCCCCCCTTCTTCATAATCCCAGCCCAGTTCCCTCTTGAAAGGCATTCTGTTCTGTCAGCCATAATGGCATCTGCTGGTGGAGACAGGAAGCCATAAATCTGTAGGGTTCCTCTCGACCAAGCCTTGTTAATGCTCCCATTTATCACTGAGGATAGGGTGCCATCTCACTGCTGCTCCTCTCACAAGTCCATCTCCTCAATTCCCCTTTCCCCAAGGAGTAACCATTTAAAGCAGTGACTTTCTCATCCTGCATGTGGAGGCTGCGAGCGCCGCTGACACAAACCCCGTCCCCAGCGTGCACGTTTGGACTGGAGCCACGGCTCTGGAGAACAATAGCTGCTCCTGGCTGATCCCAGAGCGTGCTGAACTGCTGCCCTGCCTGCAGCCACAGCTCCTGCCCCTGCAGCTTGCACAGGAACGGCACATCCCACACGGACAGGGCGAAACAGGAGGGGACTCTGTCATCTGCCACCCCCTCGTGCCTGCCAATGTCCCAGCACACCACAGTGTGTCCCATGGTTTGGGGGAAATCTTATTAAAACATCACCGGGTTAACCAGCATTTAATACACAATCCTTCATAATAAACAATCCAGCAGAGGTGCAGCACCTCTCAGTGCAGCCAGGGAGGAGAGGAAACACAAAACCAGCCAGAGGCATCTGCAGTTTCCTGGTTTGGGGACCAACATGCTGAAGCTGAAGGGTTCAAAATCTCAAATCAGGACAGCACAAAAAATGACATAGAAAATCTTAGCTTGCCACCCTGTGCTGAACCACCTGATCCAGGTGCAGGCTGCACTTATCAAGTCAGCAGTGTGTCATTTCTCCTCATCCCAGGGCAGGGATAATTGTCCCACTGCTGTGGCCCCTCCCGGCCCTGTGTTTGCACCTGCCTGGACTGGAGACAGAGTGGGAATCCCTGGTGTGCACCGGCAGGGTTTTACACGTGCTGCACACAGGTACCAGAGACCCCTGCAATTCCCACCGATCCGAGCAGAGCTGTTCACTCCCGGGTGAGTTATGCCAGGCAGAAGTGGAAAAATGAGCATTTTATAGGAGTGTTATCCTATTTTATCTTTCAAACTAAGCGTTTGCTTGCACCAATAAATACTTTCCTAATGCATATAAAGATTGCCGGAGTTCGTACAGACAGGGAAGGCCATCAAATAATTTCAGTGAAACCAGTTAGGGGAACACTTTCATAAACACAGTCTGGTGTTGGGCTGCTGAGCACAAAGGTCACACAGGGGCTGCAGGCCTGTGCCTTGCAGGTGGCCCAGGTTACAGCACAGCAGCTCTTGCTGGTGCTTTGTAACAGAGCCTGCTCCGACAGGTTCATCTGAGAGGGGTAAAAATTATTCCTATTAAACCCAACAGTTTCATTAGAGACAAATGCCAAAACAGAAAAAAAAAAAGGTAAAAACTCAGTCCTACAGCAACCTCTTGGTTTAAGATACGGAGTATCAGAAAAGCCACTTTTAGGAGGCCTTATACAAATTATAGTTGAATATATAGAAATTAATCCATCCTTTCCACCCCAAATCACATTTAAACACTTAAGGCATTCATAGCAGCTGTGGATAAAAAAACCTCAGCCTAAACATGAAAGAATAAACGGGGCAGGGGAAGTTGTCTCCGTGTGTCTTAGGGACCAACACTGTTCAAAGCTCCTGTGCCACCTGTCCCTCCTCGGCCTGGCAGATTGGTGGGACTCTGAAAGGGTGACAAACTCTGCTCGGTTGGAGGGGACACAGATTTGGCTTTCCATGAGGGTGCAGCAGCACCTGATGGAGCAGAGGGGTTTCATCTGAACTTCACCAAACTTTGATGTCCAACCCTCTGGTCCCTTCGTGCTCCTAGGGCTGGGACACCTCAGGGTGCAGGGTGACACCCTGGGCAGCGAAGGTACCTGGTCGCCAGCCCCTGGGTCACCACAGGCGGGAGGGAGCATCTCAGGGAGCATCCCCCGGTCCCCGGTGCAGCTGAAGGAGCATCCCCCGGTCCACAGCCCCGGGCACACCTGGGGAAGCATCCCCTTGTCCCCAGCTACAGGCACACCTGAGGGAACATCCCCCGGTCCACAGCCCCGGGCACACCTGGGGAAGCATCCCCCGGTCCCCATCCCCCGGTCCCCATCCCCCGGTCCCCAGCTGCGGGCACAGCTGAGGAGCACCGCAGGTGCCCCGGCAGCCGCGGGCAGCCCAGCGGCAGGAGCGCAGCCGCCCGCACAGCGGGAGCATCGCTGCCAATGCCTCTTTTCCCCTGGAACCGCCCTGTCTCGGGCGGAACGCGCGGAGGGCGCTGCCGCCCCGGCCCCGGCTGCCCGCAGCGCCCTCCCTCGGGAAGCGCATCCTGCGGGGCCGCCGCTGATCCCGCGTGGGGAGGGGACGGCTCCGCAGCGGGGCTGGTCCCGGGTGTGCGTGCGGTGGCCCCGCATGTGCGGAGGATGGCCCCGCATCGGGGGCAGGTCCCGCACCGGGGGGTGGTCCCGGCTGGGGGGTGTCCCCGCGTGGGTCGGGGGTGTCCCCGCGTGGGGAGCGGTGTCCCCGCGTGGGGAGCGGTGTCCCCGCGGGGCCGCCGCGGTGGCGGTGGCGGTGGCGGCGGGCGCGGTGCCGGCGCCCTGTCTCTTTAATGAACGGCTCTGCCGCCCGGCTGCGCGGAGTAAATTTCCTCCTGTCATCGGGTCGCGGAGGAGGAGTTTGTTAATGTTCAGTTTGCTCGCAGGATCGATGCTCGCTGGCATCGCCTCGCCCTGCCTGTGTGCGCGCGTGTGCGCGCGTGTGTGTGCGGTGCGCGCGTGTGCGCGCGTGTGCGCGTGTGTGTGTGTGTGAGCGCGTGTGCGCGCGTGTGCCCGCGCGCGGGGGGCGCGTGTGCGCGCGTGTGTGCGCGGATCCCACATTTCCTCCCATGCCGAGGCTCCCTGTCCGCTCGCACATCACTCACTGCCTGGCATCTGACAGCACGGAACCTGCGGCGCTCCGCGCTCACCCGCGCACGCACACACACACACACACACACACACCGCGCACACCCGGGCACCGCTCCGCCATACGGCTCTGCGAGGAGGAGGAGGACAGGACAGGGAAGGGAGGAAGCAGCCAGCCCCACAGTCTCTCCAGAGCTGCCTTTTTAATATATACAGATCTATTTTGTTATTTATTTATTGCCGTTCTCTGGCACTGTGGGCGCCTTTTCATTTGCTCCTGAGCTTGGATGTTTGAATCAAAGCAAAGCAAGTGTTGCAACAGTTAAAAAAAAAAAAAAAAAAAGCCAACCAAAAAAAAAAAGGAGAGAGAGAGAGAGAAAGAAAGAAAGAAAGAAACCTAGATCTCTAAAATAAAATAAAAACCAAACAGGTTCCTATCAGTGAAGTGGAAAGGAGGGGGGCAGGGGAGGCTTGAGGGGGGTGCTGGGGAAGCAGCTGAGAGGCAGAGGAACACGGCTCAGGAGCGTCTCAGGGCTCTCGGATCTGGGGACAGAAGTGAGATTGGAGAAAGTAGAGCGATGCCAAGGAGGAAACAGCAAGCACCCAAACGGGCTGCAGGTAAGGAGAAGCCATCCACTTACACAGCCTCTGTCTCTCCGCTCCTTCCACTCCTACCCCCCATCTTTATTATTATTTAGGGTCACCCTTGCTTTCCCGGGCTGGATCTTTATTTATTTATCCCCCCTCCCCCTCCCTTTCCCTCCGTGAGTCCGTGGAGCCAGTTTCATTCCTTATTGCCAAGATTTTGCCGTGCCACGGGCTGTCCCCTCGCCCTCCGCCGCTGCCCCCGGCTCGCCGCCGCCGCCGCCGCTGCCGCTGCCCTGCCGAAACTTTTCCCCCCAACTTTCTTCCCCGGGCGCCCCTTCTCCCCCTGCCCCTTCCCCTGCCCGAACCGAAAGCAGCCAGCCTTCCCTTTGCTTCTCGCTTTAGGATAGATTTTTTTTTTTTTTTTCCTCCTTTCTGGTTTTCCCCCCTCCCGGTGGCTTTCGCTTTGGATCCGTGTGTTTCGCGAAGTGGGTCGGGGTGTTTAATCTTTTATTTCGCCGTATTTCTGGTGGCAGTTCTGGCCGGGTGTGTGTGTGAGAGAGAGCGCTGTGTGTGCCTGAAATAGTACAGGGACTCTCTCTGCTGATGAACCCGGTGGGGAAGTTCAGCCTTTGATCATCAGTGGTGAAAATTGCAACAGGAAATAAAATGAAACGTTCTGACTGTTAGAAGACAATCCACATTTTCAAATCAAATCCTTCTTTTGTTTCGTAGCCGAGTTTATATATTTGCACATGCCAAGTGGTTTTGCAATTTATTATTTTTTTCTTTTTTAACAGAAGAAAATAGTTTGCAACTTTGGAAGTGTTTTGTTTGTCGTTGTAGGGTGTTCTTTTTCTTTTGGGGGCCAAGCAAAAGAAACAGATGAGTGGGTCTGTATAGTAAATCTTTTCAAAGAGTTTTCTTTCAGGCTCCTTAATTGCTTTTTATTTTTTTTTAATAGTGTGGTGGGGTTTTGTTTCTGGGAAGCGCAATATGGAAGTTCATTTTTCTTCTGCCAGACCCACCCACTGAAAAATCAGCTTTCCAGTTGATTGCCAGCTTTGATTTGACATTTGATTGATCACCTGTCATCTTGCTGCCTTTGATCTATTCATTCTTGATATATATCAATAAATCACTCACCATGGTAACCCAAGTGCCAATGACGTAAGGCTTGCCCTCTAGATTCTCTTAGCCAGACATGCACAGTTATTATCTTGTTTGGCTTTTAATGTAGGCGGGTTTTTTCCCTTCTTTTTTCCCTTTGTGTCCTTCCTCGGATTAGTTCTTTAGAGAAAACTCATATTTGACGTCTCTACTTTAAAAATTTTCCCTCGCCCTTGCGAACATTTCCTGGGTGTAGCACGGCAAATGTGGGACAAAACGTACGGGCAAGTTTAGTGGCACACTTGAATAAACTTTGTGAAGTAGTGCTTGGGATCCACGCAGGGGGAAATGTCATCCCGGAGAAACTGGGACACGCAGAACTTTTATCAACTCCCAGCTCTGCCTGCATTTCCTGGGGTGCAGGACAATGGGCTGCAGGCAGGAGCTTTTGGGACGTGCCCAGTGATTTTACCTCTGCAGGTTGTGATTCCTGGCAGGCTGCAATCCCAAATTTATGGGGATTGCCATAAATAACAGTACCGCCAGAAATACATGCATTTATGTAAATATATCTATGTATTCGGGAGAACTCTGGTATCTTTATGTTACTATTTTCTTCACCAAGAGGTTTGATCTGAGTAAGGCATTCGCGTTTTCAACTTGCAGGATAAATAAATAGCTGTTTTTTCGTGGATGCTGATCGGCACAGTGACAGTGCTAGAACTGCTCCTTTTTTCTCTCTGTCAGGGATATGAGGCTTCCTTTTATTTGGGTTTCAAAGTAGAATTTTCACTTGGAATGTCGGTAGTATCTTTCCGTGGCAGGGGCACCGTGTTCTTTTTTAGAAACATAGGCTACAGTAAGTAAATTTTTGCGAGCTGTTGTTCCCCGGGATTTCCCTGCTGAGGTACAGTAAGAGATGTTTTTATCCAGGATCCTACAGCATTTTTAAGATCTTCATGACAAGGGAGAAACTCGTGTGACCACAATTAGATCTCTCCTTTCTCATTCTCATTATAAAATGTGCATTGCTCTTCAGCCGTGCATTTCTTTGATTAGATTTCTCCTCAGATCAATGTTGTTTCAGGTGAGCAAAATACTGCAAATGCAGTCCAGTTTCAGCCAGCAGAACTATTTGAAGTAGGTTTATACATTTGCAGTAGTTCTCCTGCTTTGAAGTTGTATTTGTGTGTTTGTGGGGGGTAGGGGGGAGTTTCAAAGAGCAGACCTGCCTGTTGTGTATAGTTCTTAAAACTGACTTTCATTTTCAGGGATAGGACTGAGGTTCTGTTTTGTATGGTGAAAAATACCTCAAAGTGACAGGAGACAGACTGTGCAGTAAGAAATGAATCTCTCATCAAGGCTGATAGCAACGCTCCTTAGTCCTTTTATTTAAAGGAGTTAATACATTATATATTACTTAATTTTCACTTTTATTTATTTTTAGTCGTACAAGTTCAAAGGTATCAGTTGCACTGCGTTTTGTCTTGATGGCAGCAGAGATATTGAAGAGAAGTTTGCAACTTTTAGTTTCTTCAGATAGTTCACCTCCAAGGGAAGAAAAATGATAAGCCTTATGATTCTGGACATGTCTGCTTTTGTCATTGCTTAAAATTAAATACTATGCACAACTGTAAATAATTACTGCCATGCACTGACTTTGAAAACAGGTTTCGAGTTTGATTAATGAATAATGTAAAGGTTAGAGAGAACCAGCGAGTGAATCAGAAGTGAAGTCCTGCTGTTAGATGAAAATCTATCTAGAGAAATATACATGGCAATTTTGTCCTTTTCTATTATTAATTTTAAGCCTTGTATTCCTAAGAAATATATTCCAGACCATTGTAATGAAACAAGGGAATGTAATTGGATAAATGGGGCACTATTTATGTGTGATGATGGGGATTTCTGCTCTCCGATTACACTTTTAGAGCCACTTTATTTCACATCAACACCCAAACGATGTCAAACGCATTTTGATCTTTGCAGGGCCGAGTCTTTTCTGAATCATCCCTGCTTTTTGAGAGCGTCGTTTCTGAGTCGATAGTTCTTGAGGCAGGGAGAGTTGCAGCTCTTGCCATCAGTGCCTGCTTTAGGATGGGACCTGTGTTTACAACCAACACCCCATTTGTGGTGGGGCTTTCACCCAAACGCATCACAAAGGGCTTTAAAAACGGGGCTGATTCTTCTCCCGATCAGGTGCAAATCAAACATCGCTCCCCTCGAAGCATCCCTGAGTTCTGGCTGCTCCTGAGAGCAAGAAGAGGCTCAGGCCCACAAAGTCCTTCATCCTTCAGCAAAATGCAGCCGCGTCTGGGGCAAAAGTCTCGTAACGATTCCATAACAAATGGTAATATATTAACAGGAGGGTGGAAAAAGGGTGGGAGCAAAGCAGAATTGCTATTCAGATTTTATTCCTAGGGGTATGAAATAGCTTTCAAACACAATTTCACTGGATTAAACTCTCCTTTCCCCTGCAGCTTGTTTAAATGTGCATATTTTATTTTGTGATCATGAATTGGTAGTTTGCTTTTTTAAAGCCTGCAAAGGGGAATCTGGACTTAACGCCCTTTGCGGGTGAAATTTTATATTTCTTCTTTTCTTTCTCTCTCAGCCCCAACAGACTAGCTAAGAACCAGAGCTGGGGAAAAGTACAGCAGAAGCAGGTCTCAGGCACATTTATTCTGTTTATTGGAGCTGTAGAATAACACGGGGTTGTTTTTGGAAGAGTCCTTATAGAGCAGCGAGCAGAAGATGGTGAGCAGGGAGTTCTTTAAAGCTGCAGCTTGCACCTTTAGTAGTAAAGGTTATTTAAATCAGAATCATATTTAGAAAGTGAAATTCTGCTCGTGCAGAGAGCAGAGCAAATGACCAGCAAGGCTTGCTCTGTGTGTTTCTGTGGTGAAAGGCAGGGGATATATCTATAAATGTAACCAGGAGCTCTGTGGCTGCTCCAGGAATATTTGTGTCCTTTATAACAGGGGCAATGGCAGCAGATTCCAAGGCAGCAGTGCTGAATGAAACTGGAGAAATGGCAGCACTGTTTTGTTTCAACATCCTCCAGAAAAGCAACTGCACATCAAAACCACCTAAACAGTTCATGCCTCAGAACCCTTCACTTACAGTGCACATCACCATGCTGACAGATGACAAAAAAGCCAAGGTGCTCACAAACTAGAGGAGCCTTTAAATCCTGGTTAATGAAATATATTCCAAAATAGGTACTTTTGTAACTAAAGAGGCACCAAAATTAGTCGCCATCTGCGTTAAATTCTGCAGTCGGCTCCGAAGCCCAAAGCTGCTTGGAAATTTTTTTCCCCGTGTCAGAACTGAGGCCTGAACGGGACAATTTGAAATCCTGTTCATTTTAGTACCTGTTTCCCTGTTTCAGTTTATCTCTGATTTATCCAAGCCCAATGTATCCCCACGATCTGAAGAGCAGGGCGCACGCAGAGCGCAGCCCCTGCGACTGGGAAACAAAAGACATTTCCATCAGTAAATAACACAATTTTACAGCACTTTTGAAAACATGTCCATTGTCATAAATTCTAGTGCATAAATGCTCTCCCTTTCCGTTCGGAGAAACCCATTTTTTCCAAACCAGCAGGATTTTGGGAATTTCTTCCCGGAGCTTTCTCCTGCTGATTTTTGCTCTCATTAGCAGCACCCACCTCAAGGAGCTGTTTCCCTAGCAGAGGTCCCTGGAGTCCCTCAGTAGCACGGGGCCAGGGTGAGCTTTTCTGCCGTCATTTCCCTTCCCATCCCGATGAGGACATCACTCCCAGAGAGCAACTCCAGACTCGCGGAGAAAAAAAAAGCTGTCAGTTGCTGTGGCTGCAATTCCCAACTTAGCAGCAGCAGAGGGAATGGAACTGTACTCTATCAATTACAGTTGGAACCAGAGGCTAAACACTTATTGTGTTAAGCTATTGTGCAGATCTTAAGAGCTCAAATGTAAAAAAAATATCGTGTCAGCTGGTGGAGGGGAGAATGAGGCCTGGTTCTTCCAGTGGATGACGTATTATTAGCACAGGCAAAGTAAAATTATTCAAATTCTGTTTAATGCCTCTCGGGTTGAGATGTGTGTGCCACATTCTGCCTTAAAAAGGGGGGATCCTGCAAACTTTGCTGCTAAAATAAGCCTTTGTTTTTCCGTCTTCTCTGCAAAATGAAAATATTTGTGAAGTTTTACCTCTAAAGCGTGCTCACGCAAGCAGAGAGACATTTTCATTTGTCTCCGAATGTGATACAGGAGCCAACTGGAACCACATTACACTCTGAGCTGAAACCTTCCATTTCATTCATGCAAGAGCAGGGATTTTTCATTCCCTATTTAATTACGATCATTTACATGAGAGTGGGCCCAGTTCAGCAGCTCTTACTCAGCACTTTGCTTCAGTGGGTGACTGGCCTGTGGAAGGACTGTCTGTGCAAGACTGTCCAGCTACTAAATTCAATATATATGTTCCTGGAGAAGCATTCTGCCTCTGAAGAGGGACCAGATTCTTCCATTAAGCTTGAAATCCAGGGACAGCTCTGCTTGGAACTTCTGTTCCTTACGCTTGCAAGCTATTCTTTCCTGAAGCCTGCACTACTGAGATATTCTGCTTGCTCGGCCAACTTCCCTCCTCAATCACTGCTCTGTGTTAATTACTGAGCACTGGTTCTGGCTACCAGGACATGAGATGGGCTTTGAAAGAAGCCACGGTGTTCATGTTGTGCACAGGGGCGCCAGCTCTCAAGAAAACGCCTGAAAATGGGGCTGCAAATCCAAAGCCTGCGAGTTCCATGTGCTTTTAGGGGCTAAAAGCAGTTATTTCTCATTAAGGTGGCTTCTCACTTGAGGCTGTTGGCACAGAGTAATTTTTGCCGTGTTATAATAACGGCTCCTGCGACTCAGAAGTACCTTGACAGCAAACCGTGTATTTTTTAAGGTTTCAAGGAGAAAAGCATCACAGAAGCACAGTGTTTCCCATTAGATTTACACATCCCTCTTTAACTGTTGCTGGCTTTTCATCCGTTACCTTGTGAGCTTTCTCGGGCAAAAAAAAAAAGGAAGTGGAAAAACTGGTCTTCTGATCTAAGTGTTGCATTAAGTGTTTCATTTAGAAAAATGAAGAGAATCTTTGTTTCCCTAAAAGAAATGTTTTCCCCCTTTGCCCTAGGAAAAAGAAAGGCGCAACAATAGCTTCAAAATGACAGGATCTGATTGTGAAAAATACAGAGTTTCTAACCTGCAGCACCTGATGGTCCCAAGTATTGGTAAAATTCCACAGTTAGATAGAACAAACAGTCCTAAATGTCTGGGAAACGGATTCTTCTCAGGCATGCACACATCCATAGCTGCAAGGAGGAGAGGAAAGTGCCTGTCTGGGAGAGGGATGCACCTGGAGAGCTCGGCTGTTCAGAGCAGTTTTGGATTATTGCACCAATCTTTGCCCAAACGTTAGAACTGTGCTGGAAGGAGTGGTGTCCCCTGAAAGTCCTTTGTTAGGGTTTATTTTCTTGGTTTATTTCCTTTAAACCTTCAGCTTCTGGAGTCTGATGATGATTATGCAAGTGTCCAGTGTGCGTTTTAAAAGGAAATTTATTTCAATCTGCTTGCTCTGGAGAGGAACTCGAAAACAAGCAGGTGAGAAGTTCTTATGCAGAAGAAAAATGCCTTGATTCTCCAAGTGCCTGTTTTTAACTTCCCATCATTTTCAGCCAGTCTCATGATTCCTGAGGTTGTGCTTCGTGCTTTTTGTATAAACAAGGTTGGCAATATTGCTTTTGCCTGATTCTGGTGATGAACTGGTGTGTGTGTCTGGGTGTATAATTATATATGTACACACATAATATCAGTAAACAAAATACTGAACATAATGATGGAGTGGAGCTGTGTGAATTGGAGCTCTGGCTCTGTATTGCCATAAACAAAGCAGTTCTGAGAGCTCAGACCATCGGTTCTTGAGGAGTGACTTTCAATTGAAGTTTCCTGGAGATTGTTTTTAGTGGCAATTAAATCTAGGAAGTTAATAGGCAGTAACTGCTCTTTAAAGGATAAATACTACGAGGAATGCACAGCCTACCTTTTTCCCAGATATAATCAGGCTGAACTTTATTGAAAAAAAATTTACAACTAGCAACATTAATGCTGTATTTTTATTGTATTAATGCAAATGAGATGCTGACTTCGTTCTTTCATCTCCGTGGCTTGTATCTATTAGAGCTGTATCTTATTCCTTTCTGTGTCTTTCCTCCCTGTGTTCTGTAAACTGCTTTCCTCTAATGATACTGAGGCTCATTAAAGTTACTCCCAATGCTAAAGAGACTCTGGGAAACATCCTGAGCTCTGGATGGCTGTGGAAAAGCACAGCCTCTGAGAATATGGGGAAAACTAATCCGGATCGAGCCTTGCGTTCCCATTTCGGGAAACCTTGAAAACGGATGGGTCAAACAGGAGGAAAAAACTTGCAGGAAGGGCTGTGTGCTGCAGAGAACAGGTCATTTTTAACTCACAGCCCTACCTGACAAAGACAAAAAGCAATAAAGTTTTAAGGAGCTTGCTGGCTCTTCCTGCATCTCTCTCCAAAGACTCATTTAATTGAAAAGCCTGTTGTGCTTGTTTTTATGCATGTAAAACAGAAAAGGACAATTTTGCACAGGGCCTAATATTCCAGCACAATATAATTGGAACTCTTCCTGCCTGCTTTTTAAGTCTCTCTGTTCATATAAAATTAAGACCCACTTATCTTAAATTGTAGTAAATCTCATTCAATATTGCTTTCATAACTTAAAAAAGGCTGTTACGTATTCCCAAAGCAACTTTGCTGAAGTGATATTGGGTCTGTTTATGTGGAATCGGTGCAGAATTTCTGTTGAAAAAAAGGAGCAGCACACAGTTCTTGTTTTTAATGAAAATAATTAGATTCTCTGCAATACCTTGATAGCTCAGATATTTTTTTTTCCTAGTGAAACTCTGCTTAGAGAAGATCAGAATGAAAATCTGCACATTGGTGCAGTTTGGCGTGTGCAGACAACAACCTTATTCCTAGCACTCACCCTGCACTTGGACAGAAGTAATTTCTATTTTTCATAGGAAGGTTTTCCTCGGAATTTTCCACATAGAAATAATTTTTTTGCGTGAATTGCACTGCGAATCACCAGCACAATTTATAAGGTCTGCAATTTTCTTTGTACATATAGGAAGAACTCATTTGCTTCCTGCAGGGTGAGTGGACTTCACAGGAAAGCGCTGGCTCTTTTATGATTTTATGTTTTGTGTCGAAGAAACATAACCTTGTGCCAGCTGCTGCATTGGGCTACCAAAATTATTTTTGTATGTGTTTTTCAGCTGTGTCATAACGCACCTAAGCACAGTACAAGTAGCATTAAATTAACACGTGAAAGGAGAAAGAAGCTAAGTAGTTATATTGATCATCTGTAGCATTAAATGCTAAAAAAATTAAAAGCTTTCCAGTGCTTTTGATGAGCTGCATGGATCCTGCTCGTATTTGTGTCCTTTGTTAGGCACTGGAGCAATATTTCTTCCCACTTAGCACCTTTCTTCCGTGGATTTCTTGCTGCTACTCCTCAGATTAACCCCGGTGATGTGGAATATTTCCCCCTGGTTTTCCAGAAAGGCGAATTGAACCCGGGAGGTTTTACCTGATTTGCTCAAGGTCAAGCAGTGTTTGCTCCCAATTCCCTGCTCGAGGTGCTAGATCGCATTTCTGTCGTCAGAGCACTTCCAAGAGGGAAATCTGGGCTGGAAGCTCAAGGCATCCCTTGGCCTGTGCTGGGGGGAAAGCCCAGCTGGGAAGATGGAAATGCAGTTTCATCCCTCCCATGCAATTCCCTGTGGTGGAGGAAGAGACACTTTGCTCATGGCCAGGAGCTCCCAAAAGCAGGAGGGCTCATGGTTTGAGAAATCAGAGCCCTGTTAATTCTAACAAACCAAGGGAGCTTTACTAGGCAAGAGTTTTAGAGAGAATAATCGAGATTTTTACATTCCAGTTTTTGAACAGTGGTAAATTTCAGAGAATTTGGTTCCTGTTACTTTTCTTCCCATAAACTGTTCTGCATTTCTTTGGCAGAGCTGTATGGGACTGTCTATAAAGCATCGCCCTGAGAAATATGTAAAACCTGCTCTGATTGCAGCTGAGCAGGCCCTACACATTTTCCTCCACCCAGACTGCCAGAGGTGGTTGGAAATCTCTGCTGATAGAGCTTGAGGTTCAGCTTCCAGTCCTAGGGGTCTAAATCCTTACATGGGCAGCTAAAGAGAGACCTGAATTTTCACAAGCCTTTAGCACCAAATTCCCATGGACCTCCCTCAGTTCCTCTCTTGTGCAAACTGGAATTGGGCCTTGATCAAGGGCACTTTTAGGTTATTTCCCTTAACTGGAGATGGATGTATTGCCTATTGAAGAAATATGGAGCAAGTAATAGCCTGTGGATTCATTAAGGGTTGTTTATGTTTATTTTCACACCATATTACTTTTCAGCAATGGTCGTTTCAGCCATTCCATTGACAGGAACTCCAAATAAATCTTAGGTAATATAGGGCTGATCTGCCTTACCTGGGAGACCACCTGCAACCCTCTCCAGCAGAGGTGCTGAATCACCAGGTAGGGCTTTCATTGGAGCTGGGGGCTTGGGAAGCTCCCATGGCTCCTTTTCATGTGGAAATTAATGCTCGCCTCTATTTCTGAACAGTAGGTTATTAGAGTTCACATGCAAATTCCCAGGATGGGAATGCGTTGATAATTGATACAATAATATATATTTTTAGTGGTCCAAAGTCCTTGAGCTTGAGCCTTGTATATGTAATTTATGTTTATTTCTTACTGTTATTAACTGTAATTTAGTAGTTGGCGCCTTTCATTGCCTTAGATTGAAGGGAGTGTCTCTCCCCATTGCCCCTCCATAAACAATGCCCTTTCAGGGTTCCTTCTCCTGTATCCTTGCCCAGACATTTCCTAGCCTGTCAAATACTGTCATTTTCTTCCTTACAGATCATTCACAGTACGTCTCCTGTTGCACACACAAATAAGGAACAAATGCAATCAGGATGCATCATCGTTTAGCATAACAAATAAAAGCCGATCTGTGCAGATTTGCCTTAAAGTGTCTCTTAATATGTATTGTCAAAATGTCTGAAGATGTCTCTTACTCATAAGCGTTTAATTATTTGTGACAATTAAACTAATATTCAGAGCGGGGAAAAATAAAATCAGGGGATTAAATATTTTCTCTTGTCAAAAGCGAACAAAACGTCACCTGACAGAGCAAACTCCTTAAATTTTGTGTTTCAAGCAGACCTCAGAAAAGAAAAAGCACCAGGACAAAAATACGGGGCCTGGATTTTGTATGGAATCTGAGGAAACTGTATTTTTAAAACTAGACCAGAATTTAAGGGCACATCATTAAGGCATATATCAGTAATGAGCAGCTGAATACTTGATGATTTAAAAAGAGTTTCTATCAATTTTTAAGTCTCTGCTGAAATTTATGGCCAAGGGCTGCTCTGACTGAATCAGGGACTCAGACCTGGGATTTTTAGCCTCTCCTGGTTATTGTTTTACTCATGCATGAGAAAAAACAGCTCAAATATGACAGTGCAAGTCATCAGCCTTTTCTGTGGTTGGAGTTATAGGTGTGTTTTTTTGTTTCGTTTTTTGTCTGATGATCTCTTTCTCCATCTGGGTTGTTCAGACTGGAGAGGCAACATGCAGTGGATGGGGCAGGACAAGTAGGCAAGGCTGGTGCCCAGGGCTCAGCACCTTCACCTGGCAGGCCTGAATGTGCTAAAAGTTCAGATGTGTCATAATTAAAAGGGGGAAAAGATAGGGAAAATCTTGAAACGAGCAGAAAACCAGCACGGTCCTTGAGAGCAGTGTTGTGTGGATGTGGGAGCACTGGATAGCCCCAGGCACAGCAGCAATAACTTCTGTATTATGGGCTCAAGAGTTCTTGTAGTCCAGATTGTTTGGGGTTTCCTGTTGAGAAGTTTGATTTTTACTGGTTCTAATGTTTCCAGTTCTGAGCTGCTCAAAGCAGCCATTTCCATTATTAAAATCTGTGTTTTCTTTATTAAAACGTTCTTCCTGTAATTTAGGGTGGGATGTTATTTGGCAAAAAATTAGAAGACGTTCATCAGGGTTTATTTCAAAGCTGTGGGACCACTGAGCTTTCTGGCAGTGACGTGAACATTTTTCAGAGATATCTTCTGCTTTCCCTGAGAAAATCCACCCAAATTTGTCTGACTTATAAAGCCTAAAAGTTGCTGTTGCCAAAGAATTTTTAGAAGGTGACACAGCATTCTCCAACGTGCCATCCCCACCACGCATGCTCTGTCCTTGGTTTCTCTTTTCCAATTGCATTCCCTTAAAAAACGTTTGAGCTGGGGATAAGTAGGACAATGGCTGCGATGGGGCCGAGCAGTCGAAGGAGAATGAGGAAAAGGTCTGTGTTTGTGTTCAGCTGGAGCCCAGGCCTCGAGGGAGGAAGCAGAGAAATTTAGGGAGCAGAACGTGGACAAGCAGAGAGCATAAAATTATGGAATATCCACAGAAAATGGGGGTAAATTATGTGCATGACATTATTACCATATTGAGCATGGGAATCTGCCGGGAGCGCGTCCGGCAGCTCCTACCTGGATCAGTCCTGGGTGAGAACCAGTGTGGCTCCACGTGTGCCACTCCTGAGTTCCCCAGCTGGCTTTCCCAAAGCCTGAACTCATCCACACCTTGCAGAGAGAAAGGATTCGTGCAGGAAATCCGCCCACCTCAGCTGGGGAACAAACCCCACCAGGCCATGCCAGGGTGGCAGCGCCAGGCCTGAGGGGCCGCCATGGCTCGGTGGGCCCGGAGCGTGAGGCGGGAACTTCTTCTGTGGGGAAAAAGTGAAAATATCCCCTTAAAATCCACCAGAACTGCACCTCCCATGGCAGTTGAATGGTGGAGATGAGATCCCATCCACAGGCACGGTGCAGGCAGCTCAGGAAAGGTGCAAAACCCACTGGAAAGGAGGAAAATTCTGATTCCTGGTGCGGGGAGCGGGAGAAGATGAGGCCAGCGAGGCACGGGGCTGCCCTTGGATGGCAGAGCCAACAGGAGAGTGGAAGAGCTCAAGGCAACACATGGAGAGGTTGGTGACCCCATACAGAATGTGTGACAATGGTGTATTTGGTATATTTGGTGTATTTGGGAGGGGTCAGTGTGTGGCACAGAGGGGTCGGTCAGTGGCCTGGCATGGCCGGAGTGGGTCAGGCCGAGCAGAGCGTGGGCACTCCGGGCAGTGAAGCAGCTGTGGTACAAAAGCAGCTCAGAGACAAGACAAAGAATCCTGCCAGGAGTTTCAACCACAGATATCTGTTCAGATAAAAGGCTTGTTAGTCTGAGAGCTCCTCTCTTGCCACAGCATGCCCATGGTGGAGGGCTGCTCCCTGGGTCGCTGTGTGGGTACCTGCCCTGGGCCCCCAGGGCTCTCACTTCGGTTTTACTCGGAGCCAGGGGTTTATTTTATTTCATTTCATTTCGTTTGGTGCTCCGTGGGAGTTTTTTGGTTTTTTTTCCATAAATCTGATCTTTCTATCTGAAAGTCAGTAACAAAACTCAAATCAGGCTCAGCAGAGCAGGTTGCCTTCAGGATATTGTACTGGTTTGTGTCACCTCCAGCATGTATGTATTAAATAACTAAAATCCTGAGAATGTTAATCTAGAAAACAGTCATCCCTGCATTACTCTCTTGCTGTTTCGGTGAACTTATTAAAGATTTTACAAACTTGTGATTTGGGTTAAACAAATGTAAATCATGTGGAGAAAGAGTTGCGGGAAGGCAGAGGAATGTTATGATGCCATCAACATCTGGGTTTCCATTTGTTTGGATTAGGGACCTTTTACCTTAATCATTCCCAAACATTTCTGCTAAAATCCCTTCTTTCATTTTTTATCACCTATGAGGTACAGCCCGACAGAGTTTCAATTTGTGTGTGTGTGTTAGGGTAAAAGTGCTGAAATTTGTTGTTGCAGTGAGTATATGAACAGCCTCATTTTTATATTAGTCCTCCCTCTTTCTAATTGTTTGGAAACATTTTGGTTCCGTTAAAATGCACTATTTCCAATATACAAAGTATGAGCAGGGGAACAAGGGAGTGATTTTGAGTTTCTCCAAGGAAATAAGCATCTCTTAGCCATCATCCTGCAACTGGGAAAGTTCTAATACATGACATCTCTGTAATGTAACCTAATAATATTTTTTTTCTAACAGTGATGTAATGGGGAGAGTGACCTGGACTTTGTAAAAGTTCCCCTACTTACTTCAGATTCCCAAGGGCAATGTAACATTCTAGACAGTGTTTTATATGCCCTGATTAAAATGTAACATATTTTTGCATTTCCTGTGCAGTGACCTGTTAGTGCTCATAGACAGAACACTTAAAGAACAGTTACAAGGAGACATTTCCAAATGTGCTTAATATGGGCGAGTTTTTATAACATTCTTATTTCATTTGGAATTGCAGCTACAGCAGGAACCATTCAGACGGCGCATTGATTTAACTTTTTAATCCACTGTTTTGCTACGTCAAGTAAAATAAATGTTTGTTTTTAGCTCCCTTTTTTTTTTGCATTGCTAAAACTCGTAACTACTTGCTTTAAGCTCAGGATTCTAAAGGGAGCTACATTATGTGAGATTTAAAGCTTGCTTTTTGTAGCTGCTTTCTCACAACTCCCCCAAGAAAAAAAAATACAAAAGTACAACTTTAGCAAAAAGGGCTTTTATATCTCTATCAATTATAGAAACACCAGCTGCAGTAGATTCCAAATGTGTTTGGCTGATTGTGATGTTGTGTGGGGAAAGCTGTCACAAGGAGCTGGGTTCTGTTCTCCCCGGCAGCTCTGGGATGTTGTTGAGCTCCCCAGGCAGGGGATGGGGGTGGGCAGGAGCAGGAGCCTGCCCGGGCACTGCCAGGCTGCCACAGCCAGCTCTGCATGGAGCACACATCCTGGCACTGGGAGAAGAGATGGAATGAGGGCAGGAGTGTGAACCGTGTGTCACTGTGTGCATGTGCTGCCCTGAGAGCTCAGGCTAAACCAGGAGACAGACCTGGGCCAGCAGCCTCTGGGAAAAATCCTCCACTCAATGTTCTTCTTTAGTTTTTACATCCAAGTTATTTACTTTTGCTTTCTTGAAGAACAAACTGGGGAAAAAGGCACCCCAGAACAAAAATGGTTTGACCAGCCCATAAAGGTAAAGTCGCTGGAAGTCATGGATAGAAGAATTATGATATTAAGACAGCAATGCAAGATGGGCAGTTTAGGATATTTGGTGGTGTTGAGCTCAGGAGAAAATTAATGTCTCAATGTGTGTGCAGGTCATTATCACTCCACTAAAACCTGGCTCCAAGGGTAGCAGCCCAAGGGCTCTGAGTTGGTTGTGCCTTGGTTACTGTGTCATTTATCTTCTTGTGCTTTGGGTCACTCTGGGAGGACGTGGTTGGGCCCTGGTTTATTTTAACAAAGAGATTCTGACATAGGAAACTTCTGTGTATACTTTACAGTGAAAATGCAATTTTCTATTTTCATTTAATCCCAGGAATGTTGGCATTTTCCAGGCTGTCAAACAAATGAGTGCACTGGAGGACAGTTAGATGTGTCTGTCTAGTTCATCTATCTAATCTACCTCATTTCTAATGTGCCCATCACCACGGTGTCTAGGCAGAAAGTATCTGCCTTGCTTTTGCTTTTTGTCTTTATTGGCTGTGGTAACTTAATTGAGTCCTAAGAGCTTTCGGATTCATCTGCAAAAATAATAACAAAAACATTATCAGAATAATGATTCATATTTTTACTCTTACTCAGAATTTCCCTTTCTCTTCTGAGTGTATTTGGTTAGTGGATTACTGTTGTTTTATCTAGAAGAGGTTATGCTTTAGAGGTGTATTAAATTGGAATTTTACTTGAGTCAGCAGTGAGTCAAAACTTCATTTGGCTACTAAAGTGAATTCACTCATGTCTTGTAACTTCCTCCTGCTTTTCTCTGCAGAAGTTGGCTTCATTTACTCAGCCACCCACTTTTCTGTGACCCATCTGTTCTGTGACCCCTTGTCATATAAACCATAGGTAAAGGTAATAAAAAGCAATGGCAACCGTGGCTTCAGCAATGTTATCTTCCTTTGGAAGCCCTGGTTTCTGTTACATTTAACTGCTTCTCTCTGTGCCAATTAGCTAAAAATGCATGGTAGGACTGAAGTGAGTGGTTTTTCAGGAGCAGAGGCCTTGCTGAGGGCAGGTAAAGCTCTGCTGCTGGTTTGCTGTGTCTGTGCACGTGGGTACCATGAGCTGCCTGTGCACGTGGGGAGAAGGTGCTGCAAGGGCTGTGGCGTGGCAGCCCTGCAGTCACCGTGTGTCACTCACTGGTC